>PVIC010013321.1:0-38290 GCA_004025085.1 Thryonomys swinderianus
GAAACTGTCTAATTTCTTCTTTGATTTCTTCTGTGACCCACTGATTATTCAGGAGTATATTACTTAATTTCTATATGTTTACATTATTTCTGCTGTTTCTTTTGCCAGATTTTTTTTTTGTAATGAAAATTGAACCCAGGGCTTTGCATTTGCCAGGAAGGTGCTGTGCTGCTGACCCACATCCCTTGGTCAATTGCCACTTCTTTTTGTGTACCTGGGATTAAACTTACTACTTTGTGCTTACAAGGCAGGTGGTGGTGGTACTGAGGTAATCCCCAGCCTACCACTGATTTTTAATTCCACTGGACCATGATCTTTTCTAGTTTCATTGGAGTATGACCACTGAACTATGATCTAGTGTCTTTGCCACTGATTTCCAGTTTCAATGGATTATGATCTACTAATATGCATGTGATAATTTTATTTCTTTTGCATTTACTCAAACATGCTTTATGGATTAGCATGGTCTAATTTGCAGAAAGTTCCTTGTGCTTCTTAGAAGAATGTGTATTCTGCTGCTGTTGGGTAGAACATTCTGTAGATATCTTTTGGGTCCATGTTTTTGAAGGTTTGATGCAACTGTGATATTTCTTTTTTTTTGTCGTGATGATCTTTTTTGTAGCAGTTGGTATTGAGGTTCTCTACTATATTTGTGTTGATATTTATCTGATATTTTAGTTTCAATGATGCTTTTTTAAATGAAATGGGGTGCAAGGGCTAAGGATTTAGCTCAAGTGGTACTGCACCTATCTTGAAATGGGGTACACTTCTGTTTGGTGCATAAATGTTTATAATGTTTATCTTTTTCTGTTGAATTGTCCCTTCACCAAAATGCAGTAACTTTTTTTTTACCTATTTTGATTAGTTTTGCCTTGAAGTCTACTTTGTCTGAAAATAGGATAGGTACTCCTGTTTGGGGTTCTTATTGCATAAAATATTGTTTTCCATCCTTTCATTCTTACTCTGTGAATGTCTTTTTTGTATTAGATGTGTTTTTTGTATACAGCATACTGTTGGGTTTGTTTTTGATCTATTCTGCCAATCTGTTTTTTTGATTGGGGGACTGAGACTATTCACATTTAGAGGTATTACTGAAACATACTGGTTTATTTCTTCCATTGTATTATTTTCCTGTTTTCCATTCTATTGGTAATTCCTTTCTTTCTGATTGAACTGGCTATTTCCTTCAGAATGATATTGAATAGCAATAATATTCTTAATTGTTCCTGACTTTGGGAGGTGTTTTGTCTTAAAATATTAATCATAATTTGCAGAGTAATTTATTTTTTGCAAATGCTTTTTTGGATTCTGAGAATTCCTTTATCATAAGTTTTTTAGGTGATTTTATCACCTATAGATGTTGAATTTTGTCAAATATTCATTTCTTTATTCTCTTTGTTTAATATTTTACGTTAACTAATTTTCTGATGTTAAAATAACCTTGTACTCCTCAGATAAATTTATTCAGTTATGATATAAAATCTTTAAAAAATGCTCTTGGGAGGCTAGAGGTTTAGCTCAGTGGTACTGTGCCTGCCTTGCAAGTGCAAGGTCCTTAATTTGTTCTCTGGTGCAAAAAAAAAAAATGTTGTTGGGGGTTAGTTTGCTAATATCAGCTATGATTTATTACTTATTAACCTATTTTTGTATAACTCCCACATATAGAAGGGATCCTATATTTTAAATGATTAAAAAGTTGTTTAAATTGAAAAGAATATAAAAATCAAATTTCAACATACCAATAATTAAAATTTTATTGAAACATGTCAATGCTCATTCATTTACCTGGTGTCCATGGCCGTACAGACAGGAGTGGAGATGTTGCGATAGGGACTCTGTGGCCTACAAGGCTAGAAATTTACTCAACAGTTTCAGAAAGCATTTGCTAGTCCCTGCTGTAGATTACTGAGGCAGGTGCCATTCCACTGAGCTAAATCCCTAGCTCTCTGATTACTGCATGTTTTTTCTTTTCCCTTCTGTAGCAATTTCTGTTTAATTGCTGGATGTTAAAGACATAGGTTAAAGAAATTCTGGATAAAATATCTTTCTCACAAGAGCATTCCATTTTAATTTGAATCAAGTTGACAGTGTTCACCTTTACCATGCCAAGTTTGGCTGGATACTCTCAGGAAGATCTTTGGTATATCCTTAGTTCTACAATGTAGACTTTATACCAAGAGTGTGTATCCTCTTTGGGAATCTTTGCCAAATGGCTGGGTGTCCATACCAAGTCTCTGCAGAGGCTGGATCTAATTTCCAACATCTCTTTCTCCCATACCATGCCGTCTCTGAGATTCCTGTTAGCAGCTTTCTTTCAGGGTTTCCCAGAATCTTGGATTACACAGATTCAGCTTAGGGGTTTCCTCTGAGCAGAATTTTCACAGAGCTTTTGGCTCTCTCATTCTTAGATCTGTTTTCATCTGGGGACTGGGGATTTAGCTCAGTGGTTCTGGTATCTATTTGGCAAACTCAATGTCCCAAGTTTGATTCCCAGTACCACATACCACAGTGTCGGGTGTGGGGGCTCATGCCTATAATCCCAGCACTCAGGAAGCAGTGGCAGGAGGATTGCTGAGTTTGAGGCTTGCCTGGGCTACATAGTGAGCTCAGGGCCAGCCTGCAGTATAAAGCAAGACCCTGTCTCAAAAAACTAAACTAAAGAAACAAGTCCTTTTTTTTTTTTGTCTTTTGAATTCTGCCCACAAAATCTAAGTTACCACTCTGAACATCCATTGTTGTTTTTGCTACCCAATGAGACAGCTGCTCTGACGGGTGCCATTTCTAGACTATGGTTTATAAAAAGCTCTCAGGATGGAAGATCGGATGAGCCTGGGCTCAGCTATCATGCTTCATTTCTCATGTGTTTCCTTTTCCTGAGGTCAGAGTCTCACATTGACTATTGTCTAACATTTTATCTGGTTTTTCAATTTCTCTTCTGAGAAAGTTAATTCTACTACTGGCCACTCAATCATGTCTAAGGCAAAATCAATTTTTAAAAAATGCCTTTTATGTCAAAGTCTACATTACATATATATTATTGCTAATATGTATGTGTCCTAAAAGATATATACTATTATGCTCATTTTTGTGATTTTTTTTTTTTGTAGTACCAGGGATCAAACTTGGGTCCTTCTGCTTTCAAGGTAGGCGCAGTACCACTTGAGCTAAATTCCCAGCCATTATTATGCTCATTTTTATAGATTTGGAAATGGATAATAGGAATGTTTAAGAGAATTGCCTGAAATTAACAGAGCCATCAACAATGTTGGAATTGCAACTGTGATTAAATTGGCCCTAATTTCTGTTATAATGTTCTAGCTACCTAGTAGCTAAGTCAGTGTACAAATTACATACAAGGCTATAATTTACCTAAATTCTGTGTTAACATTTTTGTGGGATAGGTTGTTTAAAGGGACATGTTGAAGTTATTAGTTGAAAATGGTAACTGAAGTTTATCTGAGGATTTTGCTTCACTAATCACAGATAATTGATAAGTGGTTGTGGTGTTGAAAGTAGTAAGAGCTTCTGTGCCATCACCCACAGATTTCCCCCTGGTGACCAATCAGGGCTCTTGTTCATGTCAAGCAAGTGTTCTACTACTGAATATTTCCAGCCCTCCAAAGTTATCTTTGCTAATGCTTTGGGATATTAAACTAGTCCTGACCCATTTAAGAAACTGATTCTGTGAATTAGCTCTTGCACTAAATATGGCAAGCTTCCTCTTGACAAGACTATGCCACATGACAAGCATATACATTATTTACTAGTGCTTTAAGAAATGGAATGTTTGGGTCAGAGATTTAGCTCAGCGGTTCTGGCACCTGCCTAGCAAGTGCAAGGTCCCTGGTTCGATCTCTGGTAACCACATACAACAATACCACAACCAGCAATCAGCACCACATACCACAATCCCGGGTGTGGTGGCTCACGCCTGTAATCTCAACACTTGGGAGGCAGAGGCAGGAGGATTGCTGAGCTGGAGGCTTGCCTGGGCTACATAGTGAGCTCAGGGCCAGCCTGAACTACAAAGCCAGATCCTATCTCAAAAAAAAAAAAAAAAAAAGAACATTTGAAAACACTTGAAAGGCTTTAAATCTATCACAGTGCAGTCTTACAGCAAAATTAACCCTTATTCACAAGTACTGGCACAGACTTCCTCTTCTAACCCTTTATCTGAGTAAAGAAGGTCAAGTATAATTGGCTGGCTGGATTCTGAGTTGAGCCCAGTGGAACAAGTTTCTGAAATGCACATGAAAAATTTTCATGAACAAGATGAAACAGTATAAGATGTGAGTAGTCTTTGAACCTATGGCCTTTTGTGCTTCCATGCTTTGTTTGTGTTTGTGTATCTTCTGATGCCATGTATGGGCCATCTCCTTGAAGGGCAAGGGCTCACTGAAGTCTTGTGCTTTGGTACTCTATTTTGTCCATATGTTGGACGCAGATGTGAAGACCTATCTACTCTCCTCCTCTTCTTTCCCCCTTCCTCTTTGGCTTAGATTTCCTCTCTCCTGAATGAGTCTAATCCTGTGACTCAGGATTAGAAGCCATCACTCCAGATGCTGGTCAGGAATGTGTATGGAGCAGATTCAGTCAAACTCAGGTGAGAAAGAAAGATGTTTGGAGGATGCCACAGGCAAGGTGCAAGGAACCCTGGGCATTTGCAGCAGTGCATGTGATCCCAGGCAAGTACCCCGCAACTGAGGAGGATCATCAGGCACTTTGGTTATGATTGTGAAGCTCGCTCAACGCAGCACAGGTGGGTTGGCCAGAAACAAGATGCTTAAAATGTTCGGTGACACTGAGACTTAGGCTCAGTTCTCCCCTTCCCTACAGGAGAAGAATGTCTGGAAGACATTCTTGGAAGCAGAGTGTAGCTGAAAGAATTCTAAGAGACACTCAAGGTGTAACAGGATCCCTGTGGGAGGGGAGCGTGGAGAGGCCCCAGGGTCTAGATGCAAGGTTAGGGACTGGAGACTGAGCAGTGCTACCCTGGGGCTCGCACACCACGCACGCCCTCAACCCTTTGTCTCTGTTACCCTGCTTTGGACAAAAGCTCGTGGAGGACAGATTTGGGCCAACCAGACAAACACAACTCACAACAGGAAGGAGGGAAAGAGGCCTCCCTTCACCCTTCCGTTTAACTCCATGTCAGATGGGCGAGGTTGCCTCTGCACCTGGGTCACCTCCTTCCTTATCTCCAGTGCAGCCAGTACTTAAGGGATGAGCAAGGAGCACAGAATGCAGGTGAGAGGAATGGGCTCTGCACCTGCACTTGGGTAAGTAAAGCATATGGCTCAGGAGTGCTGAGGTCTTTTCTTTCCAGTGGGCAGAAATTCTCCATCTCTTCGTGTGTCCGCCCTGCCTGACTCAGGGCAGATTTAGATCAGTAGGACTCAGTAGACTCTCGAGAGATGAGCACCGGATACAAATGCAGACACTGAAATGCAAACGCAGGACGGAGTTGTGACTGAAACTCTCAGAGAGCAGGAAGGCGAAGAAAGACAGCTCTGAAGCAGGTCATTCCAGGCAGACCCCGTGGTGGCCGAGAGTTGTCATCCTGGTTTGGACCTTCTGAGGGCAGACGGGCTGCCGTCTGGTGGGATATTAACGTGGGTCAGGTGAAGAACCTCGGTCCCGCGCGGGGCAGTTCTTCAGGGTGTCCAGTGCACATGCAGCAGGGAAAACGCATGCGTGAAAGGTTGGAGAGGAACGAAGGGACGGCATGTGAGCTGCGAAGACGGTGTTCTGACTTGAGTACGCGTTTGTAGAAGAGGAGCTTGGGGACACTGCGGGTAGCAGCCAGGTTTTGTGGGTACATTTTCATCTGATTCTTCATATTAAAAAGAGAACTTGTTAAAGCTTCCTGGTTAACCCAACCAGAATTCTGATGTTCTTTTTCTCTCCCACTTCGGTCATGTCTCTTCCGTTGAGGAGATTCAGTGCCTCCTTTCTGCTGTCATTTGCTCCCCAGCACCGCCCTGTCTTGTGACCAGGGGTTTATGTGCGGGGATCCAGAGCGCTGGAGCCAGCGCTGGTGCCAGCCGGCTTCAGTGTGAGCAAATATATCTATCAACCCGCTCAGAGTGGTTGTGTCCCCACTGAGCGGGAAGCGGAAAGCACTGAATGCGGGCGTTCTTCTGCAAGAGCCCTGCGGGCAGCCAGGCGGAGCCACGGCAAAGACCTCCCTTGGAGTCAGCTCCCAGCCGGTAGCTGCACCCGGAGGTACAACCTGCCAGGACAGTCGCTTCTCCGCGCCCAGGTGTGGTTCCGCCCTGGAGAGGCCCCTTTCTCGAGGGCCTTAGAGCTCCAGGCCGCCCCGCGGGGGCCGAACCCCAAGGGTCTCATCCGGGACACAGGCACAAGCAGCCCGGCTGTCCGAGGAGTGACCTCCGCGTTGAAGGCCCCTGGTTCACTTCGCCGCCAGCCCGCCCCACTCGCCGTCCTGTCCCAGGTCAGGCCCTGGCACGGGCGGTTCCCCTCTTGAGTGGCTGTTCCTTTCCCTCGGTGCGGCCCGTCCTAGTGCTGCAGTTGTGGTGTTCCGGGCACCGGCCGGCCCGAGGGTCCCCGCTACCCCAGGGTGTGTGTCCTCGGCCGCCCGTGACCCCGGGGTCCACCCAAGGCCGGCAGTCGCCGTCCGCGCCCCGGAACCCCCAGCGGGGCCCTGAACACCTCCGCCCGCCGTCTGCTCCTGCCCGGCCCAAGTTCGGGGACGTGGTCAGGCCTGGAGGATCGGCCCGGGATCCCCCAGCGCTTCCCGGCGGGGCTGGGTGCCGGATCCGGGGTCCCGGCTCCTGCCGTCCCAGCCGCGGATCCCCGCTGTCCTGTTCGGGAGGCGGATCGGGACCGGCTCGAGGCCGGGATCCCGCAGCGCCCCCCGCGGGGCTAGAGCGCACCCGCCTCGGGTCCGGTTCCTTCCCGGCGGGGCTTTGGGGACTTGGGTGGGGACTGAAGGGTCGGGCTGGGGTCCCCGCAGCGCCCCCTGGCAGGGGGAAGCGCGGATCCGGCGGGCTCCGCGGGTTCGTTCCGGTCCGGGCGAGGGGCGCCCTCTGTCCTGCTCGCGCGGGGCTCGGCCCGCAGCGCCCCCCGGCGGAGCCGCGCGCCCCCAGCTCTCCGGTCTCCGCCCGCTTGGTTCGCTCCCGGACCCGGCTTCGGGGACGCGGGCCGCGCCTGGCGAGGAAGGCGGGGCCGGGCTCCTCCTCCTCCTCCTTCTCCTCCTCCTCCTCCTCCATCTCCTTCTCCTCCTCTTCCTCCGCCGCCGCCTCGCGGGCGCAGCCGGGTCGGGAGCGGACCGAGAGAAAGAGAGGCGCGAGGACCGAGGGACCGCGGGAGCCGGGGTCCGCGCCGCCCCGCCCCCACCCCGCGGCGACCATGCGCCCGGCCGCGCACTGAGCGCCGCGATGTCGCCGCCCGAGCCGCCCGCCGCGCCGGGCCCCGTGGTGACCACCATCGAGCCGCTGCCGGCCGAGCGCGGCCTGTCCGCGTCCCCGCGCGCCGGGGTGCGCCAGCGGCTGCGCAGGGCGCTCAGCAGGTGAGCGGGCCGGGGACGCAGGGCTGGGCCCGGGGCGGGGACCGGGCCCGGGGCGGAGATGTAGATGGGTCTGGGCGACTCCAGCAGGGTTCGCGCCATCGCGCCCCTCCTCGCATCAGCTCCGCGCTCGGCCCGGGCGCAGGCGGGGTCTGCGGGGCTTGGGACTGCGGGTGGCCGCGGTGGCTCCGGGGACGCGCGGGGACTGCTCCTGTCGCTCCAGCCGCTGGGTCTGTGGGGAGGGGCTGGGGCTGGGGCCCGGACGATACTCGCACGGCGTGGGGGACGCGGGGACACCGAGTCCGAGCCGGCGACACCGCGCTGTGCCGGAGCTGCCCAGGCCGGGCGTCACCGGCGCCGCCACGGCTGGGTCTGCGCATTGGATCCACGGGGCAGAGAGGCGAGGATGGGGTCGGGGCATGGCGTGCGGAGTCCGGCTCTCACCTCCGCCCCAGGGGATGCCGGGGGACCCTGGCCCGCGTAGGCAGCTTGACTCCGGACGACCAACACCTCTGGAGCCCTGAGGTGTGTGCGTCCCTGAGGCGGTGCGCGCTGTCCGCGAGTGGCACTGTGGGTGGCAGAGATTCTCCCGAGAAATCCACAGCGACCGTGAGGCTGCGAGCGCAGAGCGTGGACGGCGAGAGGAGCGGGGAATGCCCTCACTTGGGAGTGGAGCTTAATCGTGTCGGAGCTTTGCAGACCTGGTGCAGGTCCAGCGTGCGTGATGACTGGGGGACGGTCGCTCGTGCGTGCTTCCATCCGCTAGCAAACAGCAGTACACGAGCTGAGGTGTGAGTTGGGTAAGGAAGCCCCTCTTCCCTGTTACCTTGCAACAACACATTCCAAAGCGAGAGCATCTTAAATACAACGAGTGGGATACATAAAGATGATGGAGCAGCACTTGAGATGTGGGTTTCTTGTTCTTTATAACACCTGTAGTATTTTGTATTGTAACTACCTTGGCATTCACAATTTAAAATTTAGAGCAGAATATGTTTTTAATTATTCATTTTCTCATCAGAGTGGTGTGGTAGTCCATTGTTCTTTATTAGTTATGATGGGCTTTGGACAGTTATTTCTTGATGTATACATATGGTGTGTAATGAGTCTGAGTAGCTTGGATGACGAGATCACTGAGGTAGCCTGAGGGGACTTGGGTGGTCATCATTTCTTTGTCCAGAGGCAGCCATGTGGCTGGCGGCACAGCCACGTCCTTGGGTCTCAGAGTCTTCATTTGTGAAATATGTTTGGTAAGAATTACCTTCTCTCTGCTACTCTGGTCTTGAGCGTCAGATAATTCTGAAGGAAACACTTAGAAAAATAGAAAACTCTACATCTTTTTGCTTATCCTTGTGTTTGTTGGATCACGATACCAGCGAGGCTGGTGGTCCTCCTGGGAAGGGCCTTCCTGGTCTGCACTCTTCCCAGGGACTGGACAGACTCACCCCCAGGTTGGGGTGAAGACATTTCATCCCAGCTCCGTGCATGAAAGGGATTTAAGGGTTATAGTCTTCAAATGTATGCTAAAAATAATTATCATTGGTGTCTTCCAAAGTTCTTCAGAATTTTCAAAATCTTACTTGGTGCTGGTGAGTGGTTTTTCTTTATCCTTAAAGGACAGGAAAAAATACTTCTCTTGAGAGAGAAGAAGATCTTTACTAAGAAGACTGAGAACGATCAGGCTCCACTTTAAAAGCCTTTTTGGAAAACTTCCTTTAGCCTGATACAAGCTTGGTTTTGGTCCAAGTCGTGAGACAGCACAAGTGGTGGCTGCAGGGTGAGTGAGCGTCAGGAGGTGCATGGAGAGAGTAGGGTGGAGAGGTCAGGCGGGCAGTGCTCACCGCTGGTGTGAGCCCTGTGGCCTGTGGGGCTGGACAGCAGCGGCCTCATGGAACAGCATCTTGTTCCTTGTTGAGAAACTCCAGCTTTTCTCACATTTTGTTTTCTTTTCCCCTCCTTTTTCTCCTCTTCCTGCTTTAATGATTTGCTGTTTTCCATTACATTGCCTTATCCACTTTTTTTGTTTTCTTTCATCTACCACCCTGGCATGCAACAACTTGGTTCCTGGAAGAAAATAGTTCCAAATGCAGAAGTTAACCAATACCAAAATACCTGCCTAGTGTGGCATGCACATAGCCACCTGGTGACTTCCAGGGCTGTGAGCTCAGAGATATCTCCATCACTGGACAGGGTGCTTCCTACTCTCAGCTCTTGCTTTCCTTTTGGGTCAGGATGGTGCCATGGGACCAGGTGCTAGGCTGAGCAGGTGGGCCTGGTGGTGAGCTGTCAGCCTTGGGTTGCACCCTCCTGCCAACCCAGAGGCAGAAAGGCAACACATAGTACCAGTCTTCTGTCTACTGATGGGCAGTCAGAGAGAGAAAGAGAGAGACACCAAGTGATGGTCAATGAAAGATACTTGTTCTCTGAAAGCTTGGAGTGAAAGTCAAGTGTTAATGTAATAAAGTCAGCCTCACTTCTGTACCGTGCTGCTCCCTTGATGGAGCCCCATCCCTTCATCCCTGCTGGCCGAGAAGCTGACCACTGAGTAGCCCTGAAAGTGGGGACACATCTCCGGTGCTCTCTTGCCGCTCCCCTGCCTCTGTAAGGCACTTGGATTGGAGCACTGGCATCCCAAGCTTGGCAGGAGAGGAGGCGCTAGATGATGCTTTTTTTAACCAGTGAATGTGATGTGTGATAATATTCTTTCTCCTGTTTCATTCCCAGTTGTTTTGGCAATGAGTTGCAAGAAATGCAAGAGAAAGATTTGCAGAGATGTGAAACAGTGCATTGATTCAGATAAGGAAAATAATTCTGGCAAATTGTTCTTCACTTATTTTTTTAGAGTGGGGTAGTATTTGTTACCCTGCCATAGGCAAGCAAATGCATTATGGACCACAGTTGATACTTGTGCAGGATCAAATACATTTCTAGAAACATGTAGGAGGGGACAGTTACCTATATAGCAAATGCTGAACGGTTTCTCCCAAAGATTAGTAAATAAAGTGTTTTGGAATAATGAGTCATAGCTTATTTCATGCTTTGTATGTGTGTCCTTTTTGTTTTTTTCTTTCCACTTGAATATCATTTTAATTTCTTCACAAAAATAACCAGGAATTTCTTGTTTTGATCTAGTTTCTACCCAGAGAGATACATATTGAGTTGTCTTCTGTCATAAGGGAATCTTCACTCTTTTGAGTTTTGTAGTAAGGATGTTTGATCATTGCACAGAACTGCTGCAGGCCTCAGTCATTCCTCCATTTGATTGGGAACACTCTTCAACTTAGATTTAGATATATTTCTTTTGAGTTCCTGAAACTTTTTTGAGTTGTAAATTCAGGGGCATTAAGGCTGATACACAGGAGATTGGTGACAAGCCTACATAAAATCAATGTCCAGATAGGAAGGTTACTATGTCCAATGGGCCAGTATGCTTCCACAGCCTTTCTGAGCCATTTCTAAAGTGGGCAGAACAGCGTAGACCAGTGGGCTGCTGCCAGAGGTGGGGCTGTGCCTAAGGAAGGAGCTTGGTCAGCTGCCAAGTCCTGATACCCTTTGAATGGTCTTTTCTTAGCAGAGGAGAAGGTGCTTGTGAAGAAACTGATAGTGAGGTTTCGCCTCAAGTTACTCCTAGCAAATGTCAGAATGAGAAGAAGATCATCTGGTAATGAGGGTAATTGGTACAAAATATTCCAAATGGAACCAAGTAGTGTGACTAAAAACAGACATTTCTAGGATCAGTAGTAAATAAAGGATGTCTGAAGAATACATTTTTTAAAATAAAAGAACAAAATTACAAAGGATCTAGCCCTTGTTTTTGTGCACAGGGCTCGGAGAGATGAATATTTAAATTAATAAATGTTTGATTTACCTTGGATAAAGGGGATGCATTTCCAAATAATGAACATATAGTCAAATAAATATGTTTTGTGTAATTTTCTTTGACCTTTTACTTTCTCAAAAATTTTCAGTACCTTCAGAGGATCAGAGTAGATTCTATTTTTACTGTACACTTCTGTAGATATAGATAGAACAGGAAATTGAGCTGGCTGCCCATGGTTCTGAAGTTACTTAATGTGAGGTGATTTATTATTTAGTTGCAATTTCTCATAAAAGGAGAATGCAGAATGTGAAGGTACTACCACCAGGTTTTAGTTTAAAGTTTTTGTTTTTGGGGGTTCAGACTAATGAACATTCACTGTATATTGCTCAAACACGTTATTTCTTGATTGTACATCTAGAAAAGTATGTTTAGGAAGTCAGACTTCAATAGACATATGGGAAAAATCATAAATACTTGATGTATTTCTTGACTGTAGCATGGACAAATAGGTATTTATTCTGAGGCAATTATTATGAGCTGAGCACTCTTGTGGAAGGCACATACGCAACAAAATGTTATTCTTGGGTTGAATGACCTTTGTTTAACTGGGAAATCTAGCATATGTATTGCTATTTAGAACCAAGTTTTGTAATCCATAATCCGAATTGTTCTACATAATGCCTAGCTGAATGCTTCTAAATGTCTAGACACTGGAATCATGTAAATAAGCTGTTTAATATGCAATCCATATTGTTTCTTGTTCTGATATTTTGGTGTTATATAGGGACTACTTCAATGTACAAGCCTTAAAAAGAAATTTCACAGGAAACATCAAAGGGAACAATAAAAATAAATATACCTTAGGAAATGTTTTCTTAGAAAAATGTCACATCTCAGTAGACATAGGTATGTAATTTGTTTCCATACACTATTTTTAAAAATATTTTTTTCCTATTGAATTTAAATCCTGAACTCTTCCTAGCAATATTTACTTATGTGATTTTGTGATGATTGAGAAAAACACATGTCATCTTGCAGGTTCTAAGACAACAAGGCCCCAATTCCTACCACACTCCATTTTAAACAAGTTAATTGGTCAGACCTACTACAATTGAATGAGCATTTAATAGATTTGCAGTGGCAGGGCTACAAAGTGTGATTGTCCTTGACCTTGAGAAAGCACAGAGCACTGACCTGCCTGATGAGACCGGCTGCTCAGTCCCCTTTGTCCCCAGGAGCGTCACCCTGTGCCTATTCTGTGAGGCTCCACCAACTAGCACGGGTAACAGTGTTTTTCTTGTTGAGCAAAGGCAAACTTCTGTCAGTCAGGACTTAGAAGAAAATAAAAGCAAGGACCAGCCCTTAATGCTCCTGGAGTTTCAGTGTTAGAAGTAAAAGGAGAACAGATCTGAATCCTGTCTGCCCTCCAGAGTGAACCTCTCAGGCTCATTGGATCTTCTTCAAGCAAAGAGGGTTTTCAGAAAGCATTTGCACATGGACGGCACCTTGGCCACATCGTGGAGCCTGGGTCTGTGGCCCATGTGTTTCGGTCAGGAGAGACTTTGAGGATGGCAGTTGGGAGGACCAGAGACATAACAGTAAGACGTGGTGAAACGTAATGGGAGTGTCTGAGTGGGGGTTAGCATGTGGACTAGATGAAGTTATGCATTTCACCTAAAACATTTTATTTTTATAAAGCTCTATGTTATATTATTCTCCTAGTAACAAAGGGTGGTGTAATTCTTTTCTAGAAGGGAAAACACATTTATGTGGCCCCCAGTTCAGTGCTTTTGTGAGGCCACGTTGGAGGGAGAGCAGGTGCTGGGCTGAGAGGATGGATGGGATGTCAAGAAAGCAGGAGGTCACAGGGAGGAGTCTGTGCAGCCAGATAGCACTGCAGGGTGTGAATGGAGGGCAGCAGGGCTGTGACCTGAGCAGAGTGGAAGCCCTGAGCAGTGGGACCCCTACTCACAGTTGGGAAGGGAGCGCGATGAGGGATGGGCTAGACAGTGAATTAATTCTGGGCCAACTCTGAGGTTAGAGGGGAGGGAAGGGACTGGGCCTGGGGCTGGGGAGAGGCCGCTGCAGTCCTTTAGGGATGAGAAGCAGGGATCAGTCCCTGGAAGAGGCGGACATCGGTGTTTCCTCCTGACGCTGCTGAGGAGACGCTGCAGCCAGGAGCTGGGCAGTGAGGACAGCTCTGTCCATCCGAGGTTGTTGGGGATCCATCTCAGATCCGGGGAGTGTGACCCACTGGAGGAGAGCAGAGCTGAACACCACCTCTTACAAAGGTCTGCAGCATTTCACAGAATACTGTGCACTTTTGCTTTACTGCTGACAAACTGGATCTTGTGTTTGGTTTTGTTTTCTGCCAGTTCATTTTTCTTACAATTGATTTTTATTGTGTTTTACACAAGCATTGCTTGGGAAGAATGGGAAGACAACTGGTACCTATGTGAGAACATTCCAGAAGCACAGGTCCCAGCTGGACAGGAAGGCAGGGGTGTGGTGAGTGCTCTTCCAGGGTGCTTGCACTCACAGGCGGCTGTCCTGGAGACACCAGTAGAGCTGCTCAGCTCCTTATGCAAGTCACCCTAAGATGTGGGAGGGTGGGGTTTGGAGCATCCTCTACACCCATGTGCAGAAGGCCTGGCCCCCATCCATGGTGCCGGGGGAGTGGGAAGGCCTGGCAGGAGGGGGGCTTGTGGAGGGCTCTCTCCGGGCCCAGCCCTGCCTCTCGCTGCACAGAGGAGGTCTTACTGCCTGTGGGACTTGTCTCAGGCGGCCTCGGTGGTGACAGAGCCCAGTGACCATGGTCTGCAGCTGGGACTGGACTACTCTGTCTGAATTAATTTCCTCAGGTGCCTGGTGACCAGGGTGGGACCAGCTGGCACACAGAGTGGGTGCCACGCCATCGTGGCCTTGACCACAGCCCTGGTGCAGCTGGGCCCCTGTCTAGGGGCCCTACGTACCAGATAAGGGACCCTCGGTAGGAGAGAGTACAGGGCAGCCCTAGGTCTGGTGCTGCCTCCAGGGGTCACACTGGAGGGCAGACCTGGGTCTGTGTGACAGGAAGGCAGTTCATGGCTGCCTGGTGACACCACTCCCCTCTAGTCCTGAGGAACACCATTCAGCTGCCAGTTCCCAGTCAGAAGGCAGGCCAGACTGCATGTCTGGGTCTCTCAGGGAGTGGGCAGGACAAGGTCCGTGGCATGGAGGCTGCACTGTGAGTGGAGGGGCAGAAGGCAATGAACAACCACATGGGAAAGATTCCTGGTGGTGGCGCCATGCAGAGAATTAGGTAGGGGGAGTGACAGAGGGCTGGGTGGCCCTTTACCTTGGGAGGTCAGAGAGGTGGCACTGGAGCTGTGCTAGGAATGACCAGCTGGTCCCTTCCCAGACTGAGATGCAGGAAGCAGGCATCATGGGACGAGAGAGAGGCTGCAGGCGTTTGGCAAGCAAGGCCCCAGGCTTCCTGGGATAGCGCAGAAGACTGGGGATGGCTGGCTGTCGGGCTTGGGCTGCACCAAGCTGCTGCTGAGGAGGCGTGTGGTCTGGTGAGCGGTGAGTGCTGGAGTGGCCCGCAGCCACGGTGGAGACTGAAGAAGTATCGCGAAGTGTTTGCTCCTGAGCTAAGTGCTGGCACCACCGGTGCTCTGAGGAAGAATCCAGAGCAGCTCTCAGAGCTGTTGCTTGGCAAGCTGACTGGGTGATGGAACAGCTTTGGGAAAAAGTCTAGGACTTCTCCTCAGCAAGTTCAGTTAGACATCTCTGTTGGAGATGCTGGGGTCTGAATTCTGGGGCGAGCTCAGAGCTTGGACTTGAAGTCCACGCTGTCAGTTCTAGAGAACCAAAGGCCAGTGCAGAGGAGCAGAGGGTTCCCCAGGGCTGCCGCTTGGAGCCCAGGAAGCAGGAGTTTGGAGTGACAGACAGCCGTGCCGAAGGTCATGAGGGTGAGCATAGCCACAGCTGTGGGAGGCTTTTGGGTGAAAGAAGTCACTACAATTTAGACTGCGCCTTAGGCAGCTGGGCGGCTGCAGTGACTTCCTGGGGAAGGGACAGTTCAGGGCCAGGCACGCAGCGGACTTGGGAAGTGGGGTGGGAAGAGGGCATGGAGAGATGCACATGGTGTCACACGGAGTGGCTGTTACCTGGAGAGTGCAATGTGGCCCCCCGGTGGGGGGCAACTGGGGCTTCCGGGTTCTCACTGGGAAGCCAGTTACCATCATCCCAGTTTGCTTCCCAGGGACAGTTGGGGTTGTTAACTGGGGGAACATCCAGGAGAGGACTCGGAATGGAGCTGGGTCCGTACAGTTGTTCTGGTCACCAAGTTACAAGAGGAGCCTTTGTTTTGGTAGCTTTGTGCTGTCACTGAGGTTGCAGTGCTTGCTGACCTGCCCCTTTGCATGCAGTGGGCCCAGTGCAACTATCGTGTCTCTGCTGTGTTGCATCCCACAAGCCTGTCAGAGCTTGGGTGAAGCTCTCGGCCTGTGAGGGGCACTGCCTGCCTCCCTCCACACCTCAGCTTCTCTCCCTGGCCCTCTCCTTTTCTTTCTCTAGATATACTTCACTTCATTTTTAAGGACAACCCCCTGCCCCCAGGACTTGTGGCATCAGGCCTGCCGTGTGCTGAGCTTGGCAGTGCTGGGCTGGGTGGGTCTGGGATCGAGGAGTGCCGCTTCCGGAGAGGGTCAGTGGCTCCCCAGGGGCCTGAAAGGCTGCACAGAAGCTGAGCGTGGACAGAGGGGCTCAGAGGAGCACAGAGCTGCTTTAATGTGCTAATGCAGGGCCAGATGCCGGATCAGTGGGGCCCTTTGTGGAGCTGCCTGGGGGCTGTGTCCCTGGGGCCCCGCTGTGGGAACACTGCACCCTCAGAGCCCTGCCTTATAGGGCTGGGGACAGGCTGGGGGGACACACAGACGCACATGGTGTCCCCAGGGTGTGGGGGAGAGATGAGGGAGAGCGGCCCCCACCCTGCCCAGCCTGAAAGGAGCTGGTCAGCTGGGAGGTAGAATCAGAGTTTGTGAAGTTGCAGGTGAGTCCAACACATGGCAAAACTAGCCACGTGGTGAGGCTGTCTGGTTGCTTCATGCAGTAGCTGGTCGGCATCTCCTGACACAGGGTCAGGGGACCCATTGCGTGCATCTTGAGGTCACACATACTCACAGGGCTGCTGGCTCACTGCACTGGCCCCTCCGTCCAAGGAAGCATGGCATGGCTACCCTGATGCTGCTTGGGTCTCATCCTGACGCTTCCAAACTTGAGCTCCAGATTGATAGGCTAATAAAGATGGCCAGGCCACAGGGCCTTGGCCTGTCTTTTCCAAATTATTGAAAGGATTTATAAATATATAAATATCATATATGCCCCATGTTGTATGATTTCCCAAATGTGTAATAGGTGTTGTCTTCACTACTTTTCTCACTGCTGAGACAGAGTACCTGACACTCAAAGTTAAAGGGGGAAAGGGTGATTCAGCTCACAATTTGTAGAGGCTCCGGTTCATAGTCAGCAGGGCACCATGGCAGAGGGGCATCACAGAGGAGAAACAGATCATGGCATAGAAGGCAGCAAAGCCTGGAAGCAGGAAGAAGCAGGTAGTGGCAAGTGACAACTGAGCCCTCTGTCTGTTCCTTATATTCACCCAGACTACCCCCCCCCGCCAGGGCAGTAGCAATCACACATGAGGTGGAGCGCCCTCTATTTTAGCACTGCACCTGGAATGAATCCCAGCATCACACCCTTAATCTCAAATTCTCTATCCAGCCACCCGTGAAAAGCCCCACCTATGACCACATGAGGCTTTGGGGGATGTTTAGAGATGAACCATCACAGGTGATATTTGTAAGCCATCATTGTCTGTCCATCTGTCTATCTTTCTGTTGCTCTATTTCTCTCTCTTTTCCTTTCATATAAACTCTCTGTGTCACACGAACACATGTGTTCTCTCTTTCTTAGAGTGACAGACAGCAGATAATTTTCCATTTGGGGTAATTTATCTTTTGTATTTATTGATGGCTCACAAATTTCCTTACTGTTTTTTTCTGGGGTGGGGAAGGAGCTCAGAGGTAGTTCAAAAAGAATGTTTTATTTCTTTTGCTACTGCATTGAATTAGTATAAACTATGAAAATGAAAATATACAGCATGGAATTACCCATACACTAGTTGTGTCTGGAAATATGAACACAATTAGCACTGTGTGATCCACTCCCTGAGTCGGAGTTTTTCTATTGTTTCAGTTTTCTATTGTTTTTTTGATGTTTCAAATTATTATCATTGTAGGTTATTATCATGTAGTCAGAGCTTATGAGGGAACTTAGGGACCTTGTGTTTGAGATAACCTGTCCAATTCTCCTAGATGTCACAGAGGTACATTGTCAGTGTTTATTGACCAGTGAGATGATGCTCCTATTGTTTCAGTTCTATTGTTTTTCTGTTGTTTCAGTTCTAGGTGACAATGAGTGTGGTACTTGTCTCTAAAGTTTTACTGTCTTACTTCTTCTACTCTACCAGGTAGTGTGATTTGAGTGCTTTTCAAGCAACATTCTTCTTTTTCTGCTTTTCCTGACCCCAAGGGATGCCTGCTTTTGGGGTTGACCTTTCCTAGGCAACACTACTCCCCTCAAGCCTGAAGAAGTACGAGGGATGAGTTGGTTCTTGCTTGAGAAAGTTGATCCTTTGGAAGTCTGATGCTGATGGATGGGTCCAGTTGTGTCCATGTGAAGAGGCCCTAGTTCTGTGTCCCAAGCTTAACTGCAGACTGAGAGAATGCCTTCTAGAATGGCACAAGAGAAGCACTACTTTAAGTATGAATAGCAGTTGGTATCAGATTGCTCTCTGGGATACCAGTTTGTCAGAGGAAACAGTGGTCGTGCAATGTTTGTACACATTTGGGCACGCAGTAGAAGGAGCACCTGTGTGGCCTTGTGATTCTGTTAGGTTGTGGGTAGGTAATTAAGAAGACAACAACAGAAGATTTCTTGGGCAAATTGTCATTTGCTATTTTTCTTTGTCATGGTTCATTGGATTTAGGAATCTGAGGGTTTTCTTCTCTTTGACTTGCTATTGGACAAACAGGTAAAAGAACAGAATATAAAATGTATTTTTCTTTTTCTTTTTTTTTTTTTTTTTTGAGACAGGGTCTTGCTTTGTAGTTCAGGCTGGCCCTGAGCTCACTATGTAGCCCAGGCAAGCCTCGAACTCAGCAATCCTCCTGTCTCTGCCTCCGAAGTGCTGGGATTACAGGCGTGAGCCACCACGCCCAGCACTGTGGTATGTGGTATTGATTGCTGGTGGGCGTGAGTCACTATGCCCAGCATGTATGTGGTTACTGGAAATTGAACTCAGGACCTTGTGCTTGTGAGGCAGATGCCAGAACCACTGAGCTAGATCTCCAGCCCTAAAATGTATTTTACAAAGAAATTTCCACAGCACAATACTTTACCACAAGGAATATGAGTGGGAGATAACACTTGCTGGATAAATGAGTGACGTTCCTTATTATGCTGGCTGGGAAGGAAGGTTAAGAGGGTTCTGCACTCAGAAGCCTTGGTTAAAGGAAGTGGGAGAAGGAGCAGACTTTCTTACTCTTGTGCTTAAAGACCTTCCTCAACAATTTCTATCACTTAGAAGTTGATGTGTTAAAGTTCCACTTTGTGAAAATTAAGCAAAGTTATATGGATATCCTTTGAAATCCTCTTTAAAGAAAGTATAGTCCCAAGTGTAGTTAGAACATGTAAATACATAGAAGTCTGGATTGCTACTCTCAAGAACATCTTACTCTAATCAAGTTACCTGCCGAATCAGTTAGATTTCTTTTCTTTAGGAGCTGAAATCAGTCACAGGGAAAGTTGGGAGTGTTATTTGAAGGCATTTTTGGACCACGGAGCACTGGACATAGGGCAGGTCTGGCTGTGTATTTATTGTGGAGGAAGTCACGCATAGGGGGAGCTCTAAGCACTTTGAGCTGGGGGAGGACACAGACACATGGGAGGATGCCTGAGATCAACTCTGCTGTCTGTGAAACAGGTCCAGGGAGGTCAAGCATCATCTCACTGGTCAATAAACACGGACAATATACCTGTGTGACATCTGGAGAATTGGACAAGTTATCTCAAACACGTGGTCCCTAAGTTCCCTCATAAGCTCTGACTACATGACAATAACGTACAATGATAATAATTTGAAACATCAAAGGACGTTTATTTCCAAAGCATGCATGTAGTCTCTCTTTTTCCTGTGCTGGTCCACAGCCCAGTCCTTTATATGTGTTTGTGTCCTGGAGGCCTTGCAGGAAGTGTTGGTGCTCCAGCCAAGTTCATGTCATAGAATATTTAAACCAACCCAGCAAAACTTACCGGTTTTCTGTACTGGGATGAAATGGAAACCGATGTGCATTTTTTTTTCCAAAAGTGCCACTTGACCTAGGTGGCTTTTAAATTCCTGTTCCAGAAATACAAATGTGACCCCTAGAGGAGCAGGGAAGTGGCAAAGTGTTGAGGGTCACTGACTTTTCCTCCTTGTGGTGTTGGCTGCACCCCTGAAGCAGGTACCTTATCTGGTACAGAGTGCCAGGAGCTTGATTAGCAATATCATGAAGGATCCCTTGCATGAAGAGGAGCAGTGAAGTCTCTTGGCTTTGCTCCTGGAATCATTTGTATTTTCTCTGGGTAGGACTGAGTGAGGTGCTTTCCACAGCCTCTAAATGTGAAGTGCTGGCTCAGCATCAGAATGTCTGCAGAAGAGGATGATTAACTTGAAGAGAAGCTGGCATCAGCAGAAGAAATACAACCTCACATTAAAAAACTATGGAGTATTTTCATGTGGCATTTCTAAGGGAGAAAAACATAACTGTGTCAAGTGAAAATAAGTGTGTTCTTTCCCTGCATCATACACTGGATATTTTCTTTCTTTTTGTGAAACGGGGTCTTGCTTTGTAGTTCAGGCTGGCCCTGAGCTCACTATGTAGCCCAGGCAAGCCTCGAACTCAGCAATCTTCCTGCCTCTGCCTTCCAAGTGCTAAGATTACAGGTGTGAGCTACCATCCCTGGCACTGTGGTGTGTGGTACTGATTGCTGATGGGTGTGAGTAACCACGCCTGGTACTGTTGTATGTGGTTACCCAGGATCAAACCAGGAACCTGTGCTTCCTAGGCAGGTGCCAGAACCACTGAGCTAAATCTGCTGCCCTTGGATATTTTGTTCTCTATGATTTTTCACTGGTTCTTTGACCTAGGACATCCACTTTCCCTGAGCTGGTTAATATAAACCAGTCAGTTCATGGCCTCCTGGGCTGCAGGCCTGGAGATGATAGTTGGTCTTGGGATGGTCCAGGTCTCAGGTTGGCCTCATCAGACTGAAGAGAAGGACTTATGTCTCTTCCCTCACTAGATCATTCAAAGGGAATGGTCACTTTGCCCGTGGCTGTAACAGGCAACCTCCTTATGACCATGACAGAAACCAGTCTTAGGATGTCATCAGGCTGAGGACAGGAATGTGCAGAGGCAGGTGCCACATTCATGCAGCTTGCCCTGCCACCAAGCTTTCTCTACATGGGTTATCAATGCCTCACTCATTTAACTTGCAACAGAAACACCGCTCACCAACACATCTTTTGGGGCTCCCTACACTGGTGACCTTCTTTGAACACCACTCAGTCTGTTCATTTCTCAGTCTGGACACTTCAGCCAGGGAGAGAAGGGCAGGTTTGTTGCAGTCTGGGCTGTAGAAGGCTGGACTGTGCGAGAGTGGCTCCTGCAAGGGTAGAGTGGGCCCTTAGACTGGTAGACGTGTTGGTTGTCTGCACCAGGCTGTAGTCCCTTGGATAATCCTATACTGATCTAGAGTCAGACAAATATTTTGAGGTGATGGGAGTGTAGAGATAAGGTTCTTCCTGTCTCCTTGTCCATTTATTAGCTCATGGGTAAGCTTTGTTCTTAGCACCCTGCCAGGCTGGTGCAAGGCATGCATAGATGAGTTGTCTCAGTAGGATAAAAAACCATAGGGAGACAAATAAACCCAGTTGTGAAAGGCATCAGAGCACATGCTGGATAACCTTACCTGGAGAATGTGGGCAGTTCAAGGGGTGGGGTGGGGTGTGTGTGTGTGTGTGTGTGTGTGTGTGTGTGTGTAGGCTCCAGGGAAGAGTATTAGGCAGAGGAAACGACTGTCAGAAACTTGCAGATGGGTAGAAGTATAGTGCATTCGGGAAAATAAAATAGTTTCAACTGGCTACAGCCACGTGAGGAAGCTATATAAGGCTGGAGGAGCAGGAGGGTGAGGTCCTGCAGGACTGAGGGAGTTAGTGTGTGCTTTATACCCAGACCACTAAGCAACCTTGGCACCTCCATGCAGAAGGGCAACATGGCTGAGTACCATGATCCTGAGGTCTGCTGTCTGCAGTGTCAGTGGTGAATTTGGGGATAGCTAGGTGGTTTGCAAAGAGCCCAATGAGGGGACAGTCACAGGTGAAATAAAGAGTTACGATGTCCATTTAACCACTCCTTGCAGGAACCAGTGGTTTTGAACTGTCATTACAGATAGAGAAAGAAAAAGGTGGGGGGAGAGGAATCAGGTTTAATGGTGGTCATTGTTTGGTTTCACTTAGTATAACTTGTGACCTTGGCACCATGTGTGGGACATGTTAGTCATGATAATTCTTTTTTTTTTTTTTTTTTTGAGACAGGGTCTCATTTTGTAGTTCAGGCTGGCCCTGAGCTCTCTATGTAGCCCAGGCAAACCTCGAACTCAGCAGTCCTCCTGCCTCTGCCTCCTGAGTGCTGGGATTACAGCCATGCGCCACCACGCCTGGTATTGTGGTGTGTGGTACTGATTGGTCATGGTATTATTGTATGTGGTTGCCAGGGATTGAAGCAGGGACCTTGTGCCTGCTAGGCAGGTGCTGGAACCACTGAGCTAAATCTCTGGCCCAGTCATGATAATTCTTAATATTCAACATAATAAATGTTGAAGGAAGAGGCCCAAGAAGGAAGGCAGAAGAAGAATTTCTGAGCTCCTTCACGGTCTGAATGTTGAGATCCACATGGAAATTGAGAGATAGAGCAGCTGTGGTGTGAGTAGTTTGTTTGGGAGCAGGGATCTTGATTATTTTGTGGCCACAGATATTGTGATCATCTTTGCTCTGGGAAGGAGCAGAAGTAGAAATCAGCACAAAAAAATGATCTCAGAAAGTAGGATTATTTTTAGCTAAGGAGAAAGAGTGTTGGCCTCACAGGGCAAGTGGGTGTTATGGTTTGTTTCTAGATGTCCCACCAAAGCCCCATGTGGTCATAGATGGGGCTTTTCCAGAGTTGGCAGGATCTAGAGTATGTGATGCTGGAATTAATTCATGGTGCAGTTCTAGGATGAAGAGCACTAGGGTTAAGGGTGTGAATGCTCCTTACCCTTAGGGTGGGCAGCCCGGGTGAGAGTTAAGAGACAGAAAAAGTTGTGGTCATCCTTTATTGCTTTGCTGCCTGTTCCACACCACCATACCTTGGAGCCAGCCAACTAGGGACCGAGACTTCTACAAACTATGAGCTGAAAACAGTTTTCCTACTTTAACTTTGAGTGTTGGGTATTTTCTCTCAGCAGTGAGAATAGTAACTAAGATAATACAGAAGAAACAGTGTCCACTGAAAGATTTGACCTCTCCACAGTCAGCTCCTTCCCAGAGACACACCTGGAAACTGTAGGTGGCAGGAGGTGTGGATTCTTCTGGGGTGCCAGTGTCTGTCCTGTTCTCTTGTCTTGTTCATGCAGAGCAGTGCTTGTCACACAGTCGGAACTGCAGTCACCATGTACTGGCTGAAGCAATGAAGGAAGGATGATGCTTCTGCCAGGCTTTAGCTTCTGGGTCAGAGTTTCTGCCGAGGCGCCGGTGCCTGCTGGGAGGGTCCTTCCATTCGGTGCCTATGAAATAGGTGTGTACATGTTCTGCAGCCGCCGAAGAAGCTAATCAATAGCTGATGAACTGATTCATGGAAATAGATTTTTCAAGCCAGTGTATGAAAGAGAAGAGCAGATTCTTTCTTTGGGCTCGTGAGCAGCTATTTTTAGGTAGCAGATGTTGCGGCTTTTAAGAGGCAGTTGGCAGGGTTTCCTTCTACTCCTGCTTCATCCCAGAAATGTAACTTCCATCACTTCCATTCCACAAACATGCTGCCTTGTGAGTGTTTCTGAGGAGAAAGCGGGATTGTGGGAAGGAGTAATCAAGAGAGAATAGGTGAAGAGCTTAGCCAGAGGCTGGCCTCATAGTAACTGGGCAATAAGTACGAGTGAGCACAGAATGTCACTCAGGGTGCGCCGGGGAGGGAGAAGGCAGCTGACACTGCTCCCTGCTGAACATCCATGATGATGCATTGCTTTAGCTCCTGTGCCCCAAACCCGGAGCCTGTGCTCATAATTTTAGCTGCCAATACCTATTAGTTAGGGAAGTGCCAATCAATTTTCTTTGTGCGTTGCTTAAAAACAAATCTTCTCCAGGTCAATTAGTGCCTTGAAAAGTGGGTTTTGAGGCAAAAAGTTCAGATATGTGGATTGGACATCGAGTACGAGCATGTCACGCGGCACAATTCTAACCAGAAGTGAGACTATGCCAGAGCTTGACAAAGTGAAGGCATAGTTGCTAGTTTGCTTGATGTTTGTAGTTCCACTATGAAATGCCACTTGAACCTTTGATGGAGACAGCCAGGCATTTTTTGCTTCTCCAGAGGCAGCTGCAGAAGCCTCTCCAAGAGGCTGATATCTTCTTCAGTGAGCTTGGAGTGGCTGTACTTCTGGTTGGTGTAGTGACCAGTGTGGTGTGGCTGGCTATCAGAAGGGTGGCATCGTTTAGTTCTCCAGAGAAATGGAACCTAGATCGGCCCACATACACCTTATATAGAATATATCCTTTAAGCACAATATATGTGTATACATACAGATGCAGAGAGATACAGAGAGGAGAAAGAAAGAGAAGGAGATTTATCTCCAGGAATTGGTTCATGTAACAGTGGGAGTTGGTGAGTCTGAGGCAGGTGGGGTCAGCCAGCATGCCAGGCACTCACCCAGGGTCCCACTGTTAAAGTCTTGGGCTGATTTCTCATTCTTTGTGAAGCCTCAGTGCTTCAGTTTGGGGCCCTAAGGCCTCACACTGGTTGGATGACACCCACGTGTATTGTGAAGGTAGCCTGCCTAATAGCAAGTGTTTAACACATCTATTAAACAACTTCATGGCAACTTGTTGTTGACTACTGTTTGAGAATTAGTGGCTACAGTGATGCCAATGGTAATAGTAATATCAGCTTCTAGATATGTAGTATCACCACTTAGCAGTCAGCTACTCTGCTAAGGGTTTTACATGTATTGTTTTGTATAATTCTCTCAAACCTTCATCTTAAAGATGGAGACCTTGGGCCAGAGAGCTCTGTCAAGTTGTCCAAAGTCTCATAGTGGCATGACTAGGGTTGGCCTACTTGGTTCCAAACCCATGCTCTTCTGTAGCGTTCTTGCAGAGATATTAGTTTGTGTTCTCAGAATCAGGGTATGTAGTATTATGTGGGGGAATCGATTAGGTTAGCTTTCCAGATAGGAGCCAGGGGAGCCCATGGTGGCTGTCTGTGTGCCAGAGCAGAGACCCCTGGACTTGCTCAGTCAGGAAGCTGGAAGCCACAGAATAGTGGGTTAGAGGGTATAGTACTGAGTCACAGCTGAAGGTCTGGTCTTCCCTGCAGTCACTGGTGTGATTCTGTGTGGAAGAGGATGAAGACACTGAAGTCTGAGGTCCCCAGCGAGGCCAGTAGCAAAAGATGCACTGGTGGCCCAGGTAACATGGGGTTTTCAAGTGCAGGCCTACTTTCTCCTCCTTCCCCTTTCCTTCCATCTGGCTGCAGCCCGTTAGACGTTTCCACCTTCAGTTTACTGGTCTGCATGGCAGTCATCTGGAAAGCTCCCACGGACATACTCAGAATCAAGCTGACTAATCTGCTAGGTGGCTCAGCCCAGTCAAGTCCACACTCAAGATTCATGATCACACCTGACTGGAGTGGGCTGAGCCGGCCTGTGACCAGCTCTCTTGCGGAAAGTGCAGAACACCTTGGCGTGAGGTAAGAGCTGCAGTGGCTCTGCTGGGCTCTGCTCATTTCTCCTCAGTGTGAGTTTGTGAACAGCCTCTCTCTGTGGGAAGTGGGACTCAGCAAGTGTGTAAAAGGGGGCTGTTCCCTTTCATAGCCTAGTGCACTTTCACAAGACAGCCCGGGCTTTGCTCACATTATGGGCCATTGCTGGTCTCATTCCTAGGTCCCAAGATGGCACCACTGGAGCTCAGGTCTGCTGCTCAGTGAAGCTCCCAGTCTGGGTATAGCGCATGGTGTTGCAGTGTGTGGGTACTCTGTCCATGTGTCCCCACCACACAGTGGTTCTCCAGGATACCTTCTTAGAGAGGGCTCCCCTGTGGTCACCTGTGGGAATGAACTGGTGGGGCAGTTGTGCATTTTCCCAGGGGTTAGCAGCAGCCAGCAGCCACTTGGTGGGAATATGGTTTCCAGCACTTTGGGCTGTTGGAAAAGGAAGTCCTATACTACCTAGAATTTAAATACGGATGTTTAAGTTCATTCCTCAGATTCAAAGCACAGGGTACAGGCAGACTTGTTTACTGAGCCTTAATGCTAAATTAGCTTCCTGGTAGGTTCCTAAATAGCAAAAGCTGCCTCTGGGAAGGTAACAGTTCAAACTGATACTCATATGTCTTTATCAGCTCCAACTGTTGATCTCAGGTTACCGTGCAATACAGCTGTTTGGATCTCGGTCTTCTCTTCCTGCTGGACTGTGGGCTCTCAAGGTGGGGGTGGGAGGGCCAAGCACGTCTTCCTTATTAAGGTCCTGCAGTCTCTGGCACAGATTTCTGCTACAGTGGGTGCTCGGGAAGTGGTTTTTTTTTTTTTTTTTTTTTTTTTTTGAGACAGTGTCTCACTGTGTAGTTCAGGCTGGCCCTGAGCTCACTATGTAGCCCAGGCAAACCTTGAACTCAGCAATCCTCCTGCCTCTGCCTCCTGAGTGCTAGGGTACAGGCTCACACCCGGCATTTGTGGTATGTGGTACTGATTGCTGGTGGGCGTGAGTCACCACACCCAGCATTGTTGTATATGGTTACAGGGATCGAACTCAGGACAGTTGTGCTTTTGAGGCAGGTGCCAGAACCACTGAGCTAAATCTCCAGCCCATCCAGAAGTGTTTTTGACCAAGTGAGTGAATCAGTCATTAAAGAGTAAAATAACCTCTTGTGTGCAGTTGGGAAGAGCTCTCCGGGGCTTCCCTGAGTTCTCTGAAGGGACTTGCACCTCATGGCGAAGGGCCCTGGCTCTGGTTCTGGGGCAGACTGCCCAGAGGCAAGTACTTCGTGCCCTTTAACCTCTGAACTCTCTGTGACAAATCAAGTGGGGAGTGCTAGAGGGTCATCAGTGAAGACGTCAGGATGGTAGATTATCAGCAGCACCTAGCCTGTAGTCTGTATTCAGGAAACATTAGCTATTATAATTATTATCATTGTAGAATTGATTTTGATGGCGAGAGGCTACCAGCCCCTGTTTGAACTCGGTAACTGTCTGATTGATTTAGTTATGCTTGTAACAGTGCCTCTGTGGTAGATGAGAACTTAGGTCTACTCTTTCTTGCATTGCAAAAGTTAAAACTGTCCCAAGAAGAAAGCTGCTGCAAAGCTGCTCCCTGGCCGCCTGTGTCCAGTAGTGGTTCTCTCAGGGCAAGTCTGCAGTGAGGAAGCTGCAGCTGGCCATTGTAGGGAACCCTGAAGATGTCTTTCTGTTTGTGTAGTGGATTCTCACTGCAAACTTGGCCTGTTTCTAAGTTCATGGAAGACAGGACTGTCTTGTTCATTCTCTTCTAGTTTGCCCACTTGTTGGCATAAATGTTAATTTTCTTTACATTTGAAATGTGTGCAGATCACCCTAGGGTTTTACTTTGTGTGTAGATGTAATTAACTGTGGGAGAAGGGAGGGTGGGAGGGGTGAGGCCAGGCTCCTCTGGAGTCCATCTGGGACCTTCAGAAACAGGAGCATGGAGGCCTGCCGCCTTGCTTCCTGCAGTGCTGAGGACCTGCTGCAGTCCCATAGCTGCTCCTTGTTGCTCCTAGGTTTCGGGGAACTCTGTTAGGAGGTGTGCCAGATCAAGATGGGACAGGCCCTCCCTTCTCACTGTTTATAGTGCCGGTGCCTCCTGTGTTGCTGTGGTCTGAATGTTGGTGTCTCCACACCTACTGCTGGAGCAAAGTCCCTGGCGATGGTGCTGGGACCTGGCCATGGAGCAGTGATCTGCCCTGTGCTGTGGCATCAGTGTCCTCGTGGACGAGAGGGCTGCCTGGCTTCCCATCCCTTCCATCTCTCCTCCCCAGCCCTGAGAACTACAAGGAAAAAACTTTCTGTATTAAAAAAATAAATAAATGAATAACTCAATCTGTCATATTCTAACAGCAGGGAAAGAAGAAGATATATATTTCATTAAAAAAATTACTATCTTTATGGGAAGAGAGCCAAGATGGACAAAGTTTAACAAGTTGTAGAGCTGAGATTTGAATTCAGTTTTGGTTTAGAGTCTATAACTTAAATCACTGCACTATACCAACTAAGATGGCAACAGAGAACACCTCAGTGTGGTGTGGTCTCTAGCCAGATAAATTACTTTCCTCTCATGAAATCCCAAGTGAGAAATGCGAGATGAACCAGAGGTCTGGGAATACCAATGTGTTCTAGAAATTAGCTTTCTGATATAATTAGGGCTGTCTCAGATTTTCAGGTAACTTCCACAGCTGGAATACCTCGAGGTTACTGAGCATTTTCCCTCAAAGGCCACAGGCAAGTGCGCTGTGTAGAAAGTTCTTGGGATCTGAGAGACACGCCCACCATGAGGCTGGATTTCCAGGCTGGGTGAGCCTGTGTGGGCCGCTGCCCACTCCTCTTCAGCACCCGTGACTCCTTCCCTCCTTGCCCGTCTTCGTGGAGGGCAGGCGTGGGTAACAGATTTCCTAGATGACTTCGCTACCTCTCTGAGGACAAGCCCAGAACTTGTTTAGCAACTTCTGCTTTTTGTGCGTGGTTGCTGAACACTGGACAGAGACTCACATTGAGGCATAAGAAATGAGTGTGATGCAGAGCGAAGTCTGTTGTGGATGGGAAGAAGTCCTTTTTTCTTGGTGAAAATGAATTACTTTTGGGTGTTATTTGTAATGTGTCTAGACATGCATACATCATCAGGCGGTATACATTTTATATATTTGTATATTAAAATAATTTATTGATGCATACTGTATTTAGGTTTTTTAGTACCAGAGATTGAACACAGAGACTTTATACTGAGCTACATTCCCAGCTCCTTTAGAATATTTTACTTAAATTTTGAGATGAGGTCTTGCTGAGTTGCTGAGTTACAGGACTATCCTCAAACTTGCAGTGCTCCTGTCTTCTTACCCACACAGAATAGTAAGACTGTAGATATGTGCCACCATGCCCAACCCATATCCAATATTTAGACAAGTTTTCCTGCTTTTCTTCCAACAAAAGCAAGCCCTAAGAAGCACTGTACATTTCTATATTTTAGAGTACTGCATAATCTTTAGAACAATACCCACATTAGGGACTGCCATATACTTTGTTTTTTGAGATGAGGTCTTTCTGAGTTCACAGGCTGGCCTGGAATTTGAGATCTTCCTATTTAGCCTCAGAGTAGCTGGGATTATAGGCAAGTGGCCTGCTCTTTGCTTTTCTGTGTACTTGTAAGCATCATTTTTTTCAAAGAATGTATACATTCTCACAGTCTCCCTGAGTAAGCATGGCTGTCCTGTAATGTAGTAGTTGCCATAGTGATTAATCACCTCCTCAAAAGAATAGTGGAGAATATAAATTCATGTAAATTGCCCAGAACATAGCCAGAGTCGCCCCCTGGGCACCTTGGTTTATAAAAAAATTCATCCAGAGAGGATGTTTTGCTCTTGTTCTCTTTCATGGGAAGAAGGACAGAGAAAGCTGCTTTGTGCTTTGGCTGCCCAGCCGTTCCCTCAGCAGGACGGGAGGCCACAGGTCGAGCAGCAGTCAGGCAGCCCCGCAGCAGACAGAGGGGCCTTGTGACAACAGTGACGCAGGGCCTGGGTGCGAGCTCTGCTTGTGACTGCTCTGCGTTCCAGGGCTCTGTGCACACTGTCCCGGGGGGACAGACCCTGCCCCCTTTTAGTGGAAGTGCAGCTCACCACCATGTGGGGCCAACAGCAGGAATAGAGGAGGAGTTATTTTGGAGGCTGTCATTGAGTAGGGTCTGAAATCACAGTGGAGGAGCGAGAGGAGGGAGTGAGCAGCAGAGGGTGTTGTAGAAATTTCAGGTCTATTGAGTAGTTGCTGCTTGCTACCAAGGGTGGATTTCGTCTTCTAAATCATAGCTCTGACTCCAGCCCCTCTAAGGGCCATTCACGTCCTTGGGCAGTACGGTCCCCTTGGTTGCCCGCATGCAGGGCCTTCTGGAGGAGAGGACTTCTCAGAGAGGCCAGGGAGACAGGGTGAGGGGAGGTGTTTTCAGCTAGGAGACAGAGAATCACAGAGAAGGTACGATAGGAGCACATCTGAGGGACAGATTTCCATAGCGAATGTCTTACAGCTATCCAAGCTTGCATTTTAGACAGTTCACAGCATCAAAGAGAGGCTTCAGTACTTCCGGGCAGGGTAACTTCCCATTCTAGAAGGTATTTTCACAAGTCACATGTACAGTGGATTCTGGTCTTAATAGACGTAGGTCTGCTCTCTGTAGTGTTAACTTCTAAGTTATAAAGTGCATAATTTATTATTTGGGGGCAACATTTGGTTACAATATAAATATCAAACATACATAAAACAAGCCAGTATATTAATGGTATCATTAAGTGAAAATTACTTTTCTGATGTTGTTGTACGACAGGACAAATTTTAAGATAAAACACCTTTTCATATCTAACTCAGCAGTCAACTACTGAGCCGAGTTTCCCAAGTTAACCTAAGAGAACCCTTTGGCCTAAACACTGATTACTCAGCCTGTATCTTGATTCCCTTGGATTGACTTTACTCTTTGGCAGGTATCATGCCTTCCTATTTCCAGTAAGCACCCTGAATCAAACAATTAAGAATAGAGGAAACAATTTATTTTCCCTGCATTTTAGTCAATATTAGAACTCCTAACCATGATATATGACATGACAGGCACACAACTGGAGCCATAATGTTGTGTTTCTGATTAAAGCCAACAGAATTGGAGTTTATTTCATCTGTTGGAATCCCGGTCTCCTAATGGGAGGAATTAGGCTTTCAGCATATGTTTTCTGAACAGACTGTGAACCTGTTCCTACAGAGTCACTGGGTGCTGTGAGGAGTCCCTGACTCCTCAGCATTCTCTGCCAGCTCTGTCTTGAGTGTCCCAGCAATCAGTACTTCATGAGCATCTACAGAGCTCAGCACAGGCTGTTTGTGAGTCGACCTTACTGACTCCGTTCAGCAGATGAGAAAACTGCAGTGGAAAGATGTAACGAAGCTGTTCAGGCTCACGTGGACCATATGATAGCTGGGTTTCAAACACAGAGCTTTTACTGCAGAGCACATGTTCCTTCTGTGTCCAGTAATTATAAGTGTCTTAGCAGAATTCACATCTTTGGCTTCCATGAAATCATATCAAAACCAGATTCTGTCTCTGCTAGCAGGGACCCAGTTCCTTGGTTCTGTCTTCTTCAGTACTGTATGAAAACATCACTGTGGCCAAGCCTGGCAATGCGGGTGCTTGGTGTGAAGCCACTGCTGGGTTCTGCTGCCAGGTGAGGCCAGGTGACCATGCGACTTGTAAGATCACAGGGTTCTCAGTACATCTTGAAGCAGACTAAGAAAAAGTCCGAGTGTAGTGAGCTGGCAGAGTTTTTCACCGTCTGTCTGTGTCATGGAACACATGAAGTTGAGTTCTTCTGGTGGATGACATTGAGTTTTGTGTCCTTTTCTCACTTTTTCCTTTGTGCATCACGCTGTCCTTTGGTGAGATGCAGCCAGTTTCCACTTTGGCTCAGGACAGGACTTTCAGGCAACAGGAAGTCAGAGGATGCGGAGGGTGGAAGGTGTGTAGTAAATAGTGACCCAATTAGTACATTAGTAAATAGTGACATAATAGTGACTAATAGTACATTAGTAAAGAGTGACCCAATGTGGAGATACAAGTTAGGCCCTTGTGAGCTTCTGTTCATGACTTCCTCACTGACTAACCTTATTTTATGTGTGCTTCTGTTGAAGACACATTACATGTGTGTTGTTGATTCACAAACACTGCATTTTGTGCTGGATTGAAACTTACATAGTATGTTATTCCCCCCCGAAGCACGTCACAGCCTTTGGTTCTCAGAGAGCCTGATAGTCCTTCCTCACTGCTGTGTTTGGGATCATTTTTATTTCTGAGATAGGGTCTCGCTTTGTAGTTCAGGCTGGTACTGCGCTCACTAGGTAGCCCAAGCAAGCCTTGAACTCACAACAATCTTCCTGCCTCTGCCTCCCAAGTGCTGGGATGCCCAGCACTGTAGTATGTGGTACTGATCGCTGGTGGGCATGAGTCACCACACCTGGTATTGTTGTATGTGGTTACCAGGGATCAAACCAGGGACCGTGGCTTGCTAGACAGGCGCCGGAACTACTGAGCTAAATCTCCAGCCCTTGGGGTCACTTTGAACAGTCTCTAACAAACAGAACAGCTTAAAAATGTGAGAATTGTGGTACCAGCTGGACCACCAAGAGCATACCTGTGCATGATGCGAGCCCAGCCCCCAGGAGCAGAGCTCTGCTGTGTGCATCTGCGGGGCATGTCCGTCCGGGGCCGCTGTGTGCAAGTGACTGGTGATTTCTGGGGTCGAAACAAACGTCAGGTGGTAAACGGGTTGCAGTGTGGAGAGCACAGGCGCAGAGGCTCAAGTGTGCTTCTGTGAAGGTCACTGCTCTTCCTTCTGTGTCTGTTCCTTCGGCATATGTGCCTCTTTCCGTGATGCCAGTGCGCTTCCTCTCGTGGTTGGAGAGGGCCTGTGGTGTGTCTCCTGCTCGGGGTCGCTCTCTGCCCACTGTCCCCTTCTCTGATGGCCAGAGCTGTCAGTTCGCTGCTGCTGTGCCCAGCCACATCTCCTGTCCCAGGGGTGCTGGCAGCCAGCCGGCCCTCCTCACTCTGTCCTTGCGGCCTGGGGGACTGCCCCGCCTCTGCTTCATGGTGGGGAACCCCGGGGTGGGTGCGGACGCAGGGTGGAAGAGCCGGACCTTTCGCCAGCTGGCTGGCCACCGGCCTGAAGCCTCCAGCCACTCCCTGCTTGGCAGCTGGGTTCTTTCCCTTGTGATCTGGGGTAACTTTCCCAGCAGTGTGGTTCCCTCAGTCTTTTTCATTTCTGGAACCCCTCAAGATTTCTGCCCATCTATGCCACCAATTCCTGTTTTCTAACACTGTTGTGATATTTTTTCCCTGACAGATTTTCTGATATTTTTAGAAAATTGAAGTAGGAGTTGATAGGCATAACGGCTTAGTCTATCATTTTAATCTAATGTTTTATTATTTTAATTATAAACAAAAAATTCCTTAAAATATTTCATATTTTTAAAATGTTCCAGACAGAGGTCCCCTCCTACTGGACTTTCGGGCAGGCTCCAGGTACAGTCTTCTCTGGCTGGCTCACGCTGGCATCTGTGGAAATGTGTTGGTGGGCTCCCACTCCTCACTGTCCTGGTTCGATTTGCTCTTGCGTGCACTTGCACACAGTCGCTCAGAAGTGCTCCCTCAGTTATATTCTTACAAGGGCGTCCCCTGCCCCTGCCCTGTCCCCGTCATAACAGTGGACGCCAGACGCCGTGTGGTCGCCATGCCACTCCCCCCCCCAAGGGGCGGAGGGCTGACCCTCAGCGTGAAGAGGGGGAAGATGACCACTTTAAGCCTGTCTGGCAGCCCCGTGAGGATGGGCGGACTCTGATGGGGCTGCCCTGCGGCCCCTCACCCTGCATCTCTCCTCCCACTGCCCCAGATTAATGCTGGCCATTGCTCCGCTGTGCTGATGCCTGACTTTGCGTGACAGTGCTCCTGCGTGGAGAAGTCAGAGACTGACACAGTGTACAGTGAGAAAATACACTCCACAGTGCAGGACTGCAGTGACATCTGTGTGCGTGCTTGAGTCTTCTACTAGTGAGTTTTTCTTCTTTGTGTTAGAATGAATAACTGTTTAAAAGTTCATCTTTCCAAAACAAATTAATATCAATTCAGCCTCATTATCAATGACTAAAAAACCCTTTCCTATCTAAGGCATAGCAATCAAACATTTATTTAAGGAAAATAATTCTGCTCTCTCTGGGGATTTTCATTTGAATAAACCGATAATAAATTAAGAAATACTGAACACAGCAGGCCTCTAGCTCAGAATAGCTCAAAAATACTCCCAACATCCATGTTGTCAAAACATAAAAGAATTACTTAATAATTGGATATAAGTCGGAACAAGTATGATAGATTTTGTCTACAGGGATGATGAGTACATGAGGCAAATGGAGTGGGATCCCAATTTCTGACTTTCCCACTGGGAGCTGTTCAAACTCAAACAGCTTTGGCCGTGGTGGGGACTTCCCTGGAAGTTTCTGGCTGAACACAGCCTCTGCCAGTTACACTCACACTTCTGTGTGATCTGGGCCCCATTCCTCTGGAGAGACCATTTCCTCTGTGGGATCACTGGTCTCTTTAGGTGCCAGTCGAATCATTTATGACTGTCAAAATTATGTCACAGTTAAGTAAGAGCCTATGGAAGTCAGATGTTCGGGAACAGGCCTGCAAGGAAACTAGCGTCTAAGAGTCCCCTGTTTCCTTCCTTCCTTCCTTCCTTCCTTCCTTCCTTCCTTCCTTCCTTCCTTCCTTCCTTCCTTCCTTCCTTCCTTTCTTCCCTCCCCCCTTCCCTCTCCGCCTTCCTTTCCTCCCCTTCTCTTTCTTCTTTCTCCTCCTAGCATGTTCTCTCTCTTGGTAGCATCATAAAGAGATGATGTTGAAGTAGAGTTTATTATCCGTACTAAGCACTACTTGTTAATTTGTTTGTCTAAGTCAGCTAGGAAGGGTATTGTAGAATTAAATCTCATTGAAATTAAGCTGGATAAGTTGCACAGGATCAGAAAAAAGAAATGTCTTTGGTTTGCACTACCCTAGAGCAATGTGCTGACATTAAAAATTCCATCTCACTCTTCTAAACCAAGCTTTGGCCCATCCTGCAGACTGGCCTCCTCGGAACCCCTGCCCTGGCCCCGTGTCCATCCACACAGTGCGCTCTGCCCCTGCCTGCCCTCTCTCCAGCATTTTCCTGGCTGGGGGACCAGACTCCTGCTGAGCTCAGGCCTGGTCCCAGCATGGTCCTCTTCGGGCACTGGCGAAGCTCATGTCCTCTGTAATGTTTACCTGAGAGGGGCGCTGCTGGGCAGAGCTGAGTCTGCGTAGTTTACTCTGTTCCACAGGTTCTCACCCACCTGCAGTGTGGACCTATGGCACGGCGGCTTTCAGTGGATTTGTGATCCACTGGCTAAACCTACACACACAGTGGCACCTGTTTCTTGACCCTGTGGCCATCGCCATGCTGCACAGACAGCTCCCAGATGGAGAACGGGTTTTCTTTTGCAGATGTGACCCCTGCCCTCCCTGAACATTGGTGTTTCGCTTCTGGAGTTCCATCAGGTGAGCTCGGAGGAGCTTGGACTCTCAGTCAGGGTAATTCAATGTGTTCCCTTCCCACAAGGCCTTCAGGCCTAATGCAAACCAGCAGATGCATTAGGTACCTGTAAGAACGAGCGCCATTTACACCTGCATCCTGGTACCTGAGTCGCACTCCAGCCCACCCGGGGCTGCCCACTGTTTCCCCTCCCTTTTTTTCAGTGAGCAGCTTGTAGGGGGGTGCTAAGGTGACGTGGGTCTACAGACCTGTTTGCTGTCCCCATCAGTGGATTTGTGACTTTATGACCCTCTATAACAGTCACTCAGAAATTTTAGTCAAACGGAATCCAGCATTTGCCTCAGTACTTTGGGAAGAGCCAGTTGAAATGGACCCGAAGGTACCAAGCTGGAACCATAGCAAAGACCCCACCGTGGTGCTGCAGAGAGACACACAGGGCAGGCGACTCATGGGGTGGCACTCTGTCCACACCGCTGTCTTCTTGTGAGCTGTTAGGAGAGTTGGCCGGAGAGGCAGGGCCACGCAGGTAGAGGGGGCCGCTCAGGACGCCGCGTCTTCGGGGGTGGACAGGTACAGGCCTCTCCTCAGTCCTAGTCCTGGCGCAGCACAGTGTGAAGGGAAGAATGGGCATGTGAGCACCTGGCACCTCGTCCTGTGTGGCGGACCAGACAGCCTTTCCCTGCTGGCGGTTAGCCATTCCGTCAGGCACAAGATGGGTAGCCGCTCAGAGGAGGCATGCAGGGAGATTGTTTCATTTTGAAATGAATGTGGTAGAGGAGACTTGCATGAGTACGAATAGCTCTGTTCTGAACTCATCCCTTTGGGTCCCTTGTGAGTCAGTTTGCTGACTACCTAAAGAGACCAAAAAAAAAAGTTTTTTTTTTTTTTTAAATCTCTGGAAGTAATCTGGAACATTTTTATCTAAATTGTGTCCTCTTTCCATCCCTTATTCTCTCTTTCCTTTCAGCTTTATTGAGGTGCCATTTATAGATAAATAAAAATCATACAAATTTAAGATATATGAAGACTTCTTGAAAACTTAAAAGTGAAACCATCCTGTGACCCATCAGACCTGCTTTTGGATGTGTGTTCAAAGGAAATAAAGTCAGTCTCTCAGTGAGAGCCTGTAGTTCCTGTACTGTGGCAGGTTGTCCCCTGCCAGTGGGGCACTGAATCAGCCCAGATGTCCTACAGCAAACAAGCGGACAGAGATGCTGTAGTTTCTCACGCTGCACTGCAGCATTTGACAATTTTCCAGGTCATACACGGTGACAGTTTGCGCCTGTATCTGCATGCTGCTGCCCGACCTGAGGCAGGATGTGGAGTTGGAGCCTGGTCTGTTCCTGTGCCCCCCTCATGTTGGGAGGGAGACTGCTGTCTACACTTTGGCTATGGGTTTACACTCAGTTTTAAGAGTCTACATATATCTTCTGATTTACAAATTCCATATTAAAGAAAGTATTTCCTGAAACAAAACGAAAGATCTAGTCCATTCTTAGAAACTATTACTTTTTAGGCTTTTATGCTTCAGGTGAGAAATCACGTTGAAAAAATTCTTTGCTCTTTTAAAATGTTTAGAAACGAATCAGTCTGACCATTTTGTTTTGCATTCAAGGTAAATCTCCACCTTCATTCTTCTGTGTCTACAACCAAGGCAGAAAAGGTTATGGTGTAGCAATAGCGTCCTTGATGAAACCCAAAAGTCAAAATCCATCAAGAACAGTAGCAAAACTAGTCACCACTGTGATGGCCTTGCAAAAAAAGAAACAAAAACAAAAACAGAAAACATGGAGTGCCCGGCGTGGTGGCTCATGGCTGTTATCCTAGCACTTGGGAGGCAGAGGCAGGAGGATTGCTGAGTTCAAGGCTTGCCTGGGCTACAAAGGAGACCCTGTCTCAAAAAAACAAACAAAACAAAGACAAAAACAAAGAACAAAAATAAAACAGAAAATGTGGAGCATAGTGCTGTTAAGGGATCTCCATGACTTGGACACAACTACTGACCTTTAGATGTGTAGCTTTTATTCCTTTCTTTCTGACAATAATTCTGTTCACCTTTGAAAATTAGTGATTACCTTCTGTATACCTTTCAGTTAAGAAACAAATTCATCTATGGAGCAAGTTGTACATGTGCCATGGAAACCTTGCATCTGTATTTATATACTGTATGTATTTCATCATATTTCTGTTTACTTGAGGCTTTTTGAATGGAATAGACTTTTTTCACCCATATGGGATTTCTTTATAAATCACCATTGATGAATCATATGACTCCCTAGTTTTGTTGATCACCTGGGGACTAGATTAACAGATTTCCTTCTGCATCAAGTCACCATCTGAATCATGGTTATGTGGGATTTGAATATGGAGAGTGTTCCAGGAGCACCTCTTTCTTGTGCTCATAAGCATTGTCTTCAAGATAGAGAATAAAGTGACAGGCCGACAATATGTATTTTACCAAGATGGCTGCTGGATCCTCGTAGTGACACTTGAAGGCACCATGTCTTTTAGTGCTGCTGGCACTCCATGGCAAAGCCTTGGTCGAATACCATGTGGTTGAAATGTTAAGGTTTAATTATGCTGTGGATAATTCCATACTTCAACTAATTTCAGGATCACTTTTGTGGTTATTGTTTTAACAAGATAGCATGTTAAGTTGCAGCTCTTGTGAATTGTGTTTTATATTACATATTCTTGAAGTAATGCATTCATTTAAAAATGAACTAGGAGTTGATAGCTTTTACCTATTTCTTAGTGAAATTATGAGGTAATTATGATTGATTTCACTTAGCTCACATTGAGTCCTTTGTCAAGATGCCCTGACAATCTTGAATTCTCCCATTTCTAACATGATCAATAATTAAGTGCCTCTGAGATGATGTTTCTTCTCAAATGCACTGATCTTACTATTGATCCATTTTGGTTGTTTTTTCCAGATCCTGTTAATGGATTTTTAAAATATACAACACTTTTTTTCAAATTCCATTTGAATGCAGCCAGTGTACCTTTAGCCGGGTTATTTGGTAGATTATTCCAGCCTGTTTTGTGTTTGGGCTGGTCTTTGGAAATAACTCAAAATACATGTAAGTGTAGCTGCAGCTTTTCAAATATGTTAACTGTCAAGTCTCCAGTAAAGCCATCGTTTGTAAGTTGGCCTTTAGGCAAGAGACACAGTAATCTCTTCTGCATGAGTAAAAGATGTGCTGTTATTTATGTGCTATTCACATTTTCTGTCCAA
>PVIC010013322.1:0-38245 GCA_004025085.1 Thryonomys swinderianus
CAAAAAAAAAAAAAAAAAAAAAAAAAAAAACCATGATATTGAACAAATTTATTGTTAAATGACATAGCACACTTATTCTATTGTATGGGCACTTTCCATTTAGCATTTAAGAGTTTTTTTTTTTTTAGATAGGGTCTCACTTTGTAGTTCAGGCTGGCCCTAAACTCACTATGTAGCCCAGGCAAGCCTTGAAGTCAGTGTTCCTTCAGCCTCTACCTCCCAAGTGCTGGGATTATAGGTGTGAGCTACCACACCTGGCATTGTGGTATGTGGTACTGACTGCTGGTGGGTTTGAGTCACCCATGCCCAGTGTTGTTGTATGTGGTTAGTGGGGATCAAACCAGGAACCTTGTGTTTGCTAGGCAGGTGCCAGAACCACTCAGCTAAATCTCTGGCCCTTTTGTTTCATTTTTTTTGAGCAGGCCTCACTATTTAGTTCAGGCTGGTCTTGAACTCCCCATGTATCCCAGACTGGTTTTGGACTCATGATCCTCCAGCCTCAACCTACTGAATACTGGGAGTTCTCTGACTATGTGACTCTTGTGCTCAGACACATATCCTAAAAGACAAAATAAGAGTTTAGAGACTTTATTCTTACATTTAGACAAAATTTCATATTTTCAGTGAGGATGTACTACTGTCATTCAAAGTTTTCTTACTTTAAACATTGATCTTAGGGTAAAATATATGTCAACTACTTGCTGCTTTTGAAAAGGGGTAGAAGGGAGGAGTTAACATGTTTTTCACTTCTGACTTCCTGAGAATTCAAATTTTAGAATATGTCTTTTAAGATCTTAGAATGAAAGATTTTAAAATTTTAAACTTCATTAGGTTTTCTATTATTCCTCTATCTTACTTAATTTTTTAGAAATAAGCAGGTTTTTAGCTGCTATAGTCACTTACAATCTTGCTCAATTTCACAGGCTAAATTATGCTCCAAATATTAAAAATATATTCATTTAGTTTAAATTATTATGTTTCCATTGCAAGGTACTGATATTATATACTTTTGATTTATGTTGAACATTTTTATGATTTTTTTGCCTGAATGAATATAATCAGTATGCTAAGTATTATGTTTTAAACAGATGCCAATCTGTAATTTTATGTCTAAGTATTTTTTGAATGATACAGGGCATCAATACTAAATGAAATTTTAATTCAGCGATTTCATTTTCTTGAAAATATTTCTATCAGAAATTCATATCATGCTGTATTATGCTGAACATGATGAAATGTTCTCTTTTCTTTATTGTATATTTATTGCAGCAATCACCAAAACATTCAAAAGTTTAATTTAAATTGAAATGTTCCTCCATAGAATAAACAGAATATCTCACCTGTAAAGAGTGATTACATTTTGTAAACTTAAGACCCTTGCAATTTATAACTCAGCTTTGCATATCCCAGGGCTTGAAAGCATTTGGTGTATCATGCCTCAAAATATATTGAGGTTATTTTTGAAATTTGCCATTTTATCATCAAGACCAGAATGTGATATTGAGACTGTTCTTTATTTTGGACTTCTATTATGTCTGTTTTGCAAGAGCTTTTTCTTTTATGTACTCTGAAACATATGCTATCTAAAACATCTTGTGCCATTATACAGCGGGCATAGATATTCCAGTTCCTCACCCACAGAAACATTCTCTGGGAGCTCTATTGTTTCTAATGCTCCCAGCTTTTATCACTTTAATCAAAGTATCATCTGATAGATCTAATTGAAGAATCTCGCTAATTCATTTTTTTTTTTTTTCTTTTTGAGACAGGGTCTCGCTTTGTAGTTCAGGCCGGCCCTGAGCTCACTATGTAGCCCAGGCAAGCCTTGAACTAAACAATCCTCCTGTCTCTGCCTCCCAAGTGCTGGGATTACAGGCGTGAGCCACCATGCCCGGCTCATTTTCATTTTTTAACGACTGTTTTCAAGGGAAAAAAGAAAAAGAAAAATTGCTTTGGTGGGTATGGGTGTGTTAGCCAGCTTTCTGTTATTATAACAAATACTTTAGGTAATTAGTTTGTAAAGAGAGAAGAGTTGCATTGGCTTACCATTTTTGAAGTTCTAGTCCTTGATGAGTTAAACCCATTGTTTTAGGTCTTTTGTGATTACACGCTGTGTGGGGAGTATATGGTGAAATAAAACCATGTCCCTTGTTTAACCAGGAAGTACAAGAAAAAGACAAAGGGGCTGGGGCCTCGTGGTCCGCTTCAGGGAGCACCCCACACTCCACCAACCCTGAACTTCCCACAAGGCCCTTCCTTACGGTCCAGAGCTCCCAAGCACCTCTCCCTCGAACTACGCTTCTGACATACGGACCTTTGGGTAACACTTAACATCCAAATCATATCATTAGCTAGAATTCCAAATGCATCTTTAAAAATATTTATATATTCTCTGCTCCTTTCAAGTCAAATACTTCCTAAAATTTATTATCTAACGTGTTAAGCTTTGTTCAAGGAGCTCTGTATAACTAGTGTCTCTTGTATTCCCTCCAAATCCTATGCTTTCCTTATTATCTTAAAGATCAGACATCTAAGATTCAGCGATTCAGTTGCCCCAAGTTACATGGAAGTAGAGCTAGAGTTAAAATCTGTATCTTTCTGACTCTGGAGCTGCATTTTTCTGCTATATTCTGTCTAGCCTCTGTACAGTCACAAATTTTTAATAAATGGTATTTTATGCCATACTCCATGGTTATATTTTTCAGTGCCATCTTTTGGCTAGTTTAAATTTAATATATGTGTCTATATATTTCATCTACTCACACATATAAGTGAAAAAATAGGTCGTAGGTTTACTTTGATGGTTTGTGTGTGGGAATGCATGATCACATACTCTATTAGTAAAATTTTTCTTCACAATGGGTTATTTATTCTTAGAACTAGTGTACTCTTAGTCTTGGTATCAGAATAATTTACCTAAGGATGAATAAGATAATATTTCTGAGATATTTATGCATCAGTTGATTCTATTCTGATTTAATCTGATTAATTTGACATTCTGATTTGCAGCAAAATATCCAAAGACATAGTTAAACATAGCTTAGTCATATTACTGGAAGATTATGAGTACAAAATAGCAACACTTGGGAACAAACAGGTGGAGGCTGATGAGGTTCAAGTTGTAAGGACTCTAACAGACTTCTGTAATTTTCTTCTTTTACTTGGGAAAATTCTTTGGTGTTTCTCTGTCCCTCTGTGGGCCTCTGTCTGTCTGTCTGTCTCTGTCTTTTTTCAAATTGTGTGTTAGAGTGTAGCAGAGTCTTCCATCATACCCAAATAAAATAGCATAAAACACTTGAATAAGAATGAATTAGTCGTAGTGGCTTGTGCCCCTTAAAGGTTTACATTTTCTTGAGAAGCATTCTGACTATCTGACTTGGATATCTTCCATAGGCTGTTCAGCTTTCTGTTACAAGTACTAATGTCCTATGGTGCTTCTTTAGCTATAACGATTGCTTATTTTATTATTAGTTTTCTGCTAGCATAATTATGTATTTAATGTTTTAAATTCTTGTATTAAAAAACCAGTCATAATTTAGCTGTTGTATTATTACCACAGTATATTAATTGTTCAATAGAATTAAAATTATAGCATGGTCTGGAACCTTGAAGTTGTGACTCATGAAAAATGACTCCTTAAATGTGTTGAGAGACACTCCTCCAGTTGCAGTATGACTTTTGGATTTTAGAAAGCACTTGATGCCCGCAAGCTCAGAGAATGCCAATCTTAAAGAGAGGTGCTGTGAATATGCAGTATTGTTCAGGAGGCTGTAAAAAACAATCAAATAAACAAACAATAAAAAACAACAAAAGAAGGGAAAAGAAAAAACCCAAACGAAACAACTCAAAAACCTCAGCGTGCACTTCTTAAGGGAAAGGGAAATACCCTAGTGCTTTTCTTATGGGCTGTGAAATCAGAGTCTAAAAGTTTTCCCCTGAGGCCAGCTATTTTTAGAAGTACTCTTGCCCAGAAAAGTGCTATCAATTTCTCTCCTTATTTTGAAGTTCCTTGAGTTCTTATTCACATACCTTCTCGTTGTACTCATTCTTGCTAATCTTTCTACACGTTTATTTTCATAGATGTTTCCCTTTTCCCGACCACTCTTGCATTTTCCCGTTTCACTTAGAGAAATTATTTACTGAGGTCTTTCATAGTCAACACTGGCTTTATACAAGGACAGCCATCTATTGAGTTAACGCATATACCTTGAAGAAGAAAACCAGCATTTGCAGATGGGAACAGGAGACGTGGCCTAGAGTCACCCAGACCAGCGCGGGGGCCCCGAGCTCCCTCTTCGTGCACCCTCTGATTAACGCTGCATGAGCATCGTTTCTCTGGAGTTCAATTTTCTTTCTTTTTTCTTTCCTAGAATGACTTTTTTTTTTTGCGCTTTGAAATTTATTGGTGCATAATTAGATATACATTATGATCACATTCATCATGGAGAATTTGTACCTGTATCTGATGTATCTTGACTCTCAATTTTTCTCATTCCAGTGTCCTCCCTATGTTCTCCATCACTCAAATATGTATATTTTTTGTTTCCACTTTTTTGTCTCTACCATCCAATTTTTCTTTTTCTTCCTTGCTTTCCTTTGCCCCCAGGGCTTCAGTTTCTAAAATAGGGGATGATGACTTGCCTATAGGATTGGTACACGGTGTAAGTGGAAGAGCCTGTATGACGACTGGAACCTACTGCCTGGTACCCTGGGCTGCGATAAAAACCACTTCTCCCTTTCTTACAGACAAATAGGCTCCCTCCTCCCATGGACTTTGGCTCATGGCTATGTAATTTTTTTTCAATATTTTAAAAACTGAATTCTTTATTGGTACGTTTTATATATAGCCCACAATTGCACTCAACATTGGGGAATTTGTACCAGTATATGACATGAGTTAATTCTCATTTCTACCCATATCCCTACCCTCCCCCAACCCCCACCCCCTCTATACATGTACTTTCTTTTTCTTTTCAAATCATATTTATTCTTTCCCCTACCACTTTCCCTTTGTGGGATGTACTTTTTGAGCAGCAGCTTTTAGAAGTAGTGGCATTTTCCATCAAACCCCTTACTCTTTTTTAAATTGAATTCTTTATTGGTACATTTTTTACACTTGTGTCCTCTGTTTTGAGAAGGGCATGTTTCTGATGTGGGTTGTGCCCTCAACCCAGGTTCCAGAAGGAGGGAATGGTGGTGTGATGCGAATCTGACTCAGTCTGCACCAGAGACCCAAGCCGACTGACCTGTATCTGCTAACATGTAGTATGAGCTGAAAAATGAATATCTGTTGTAAGTCAGAAAGATTTTGAGTTTTTTTGGGTCATAATAGGACTTCTCTTACCAGTTTCTATATTTGTCAGAATTGCAGTAATCATGAACAATCCCAAGGTCTCAGTGCTCAAAGCAGTACACATTTAGTTTTCAGTCATGGTTCTGTAGGATCACTATGGCTCTCCTTGGCTCTGTTTGGCAAAATACATTTCCAGTGGTCTGGGTTGAAGGGCCAGTTCTTGTGCTGGGCATACTATTCTCATGGCAGACTGGAGAAATACAAGGGACTGAACAAACCATGTATGTGCATTTAAAGCTTCATAAAGATACGGCATATGTCATGTTATCCCATATCCTATTTGTCAGGCCATGAATACAAGACTGGCAATGGCAGAGGGAAATATATTCCACCCGCGGGTGAGCATTGCAAGTCACATGGCACAGGGTGAGAACAGATAGTTGGGAACATAATACAAGATGCCACAGTTGGCATTCAACACATGTTAGATTCCTTCTGCGTTCAACACTTCACATTCCAGGATTGCTGAGCAGGTACAAAATTAAAAAAATTAGGAAAGAGAGATTAATTAGATCAACAATTTTACTTACCTTAGAAATATTAAACACTTTTCTCAGACTGGGTTTCAGTTTAGAGTACAAATTCAACAAAAAACAGTAAGAAAATAGTTAAATATTAGAATGTGGGTTGGATTCTTGCAGGCTGAATGTGATTTCCAGAAAGCACTAGGGAAACTTCTCATCTTGGAAATGCAATTTTACGATGCTGTCAGGTTTCCAGGATTCTAAAATGAAATGGTGGTGGCAGTGACCCTTTCCGTTTGACTAATTGCTTGGGTGGATTTTTTTTTTCCCTCCTCAGTGCTCTAGGAATTTTTATGAGCCTCTTTAAAGTAACTGAGCTGCTAGTCAGGATGCTTGCAACCAACAGGTGATATCTGCAATCTAGCTTTTGCCTTTGAATGAAAACTCCTATTGGCCAGGCAAACTGCTTCTTTAGATTGACTTCCACTGTCTTGGGGCAGGACATCATCTTAAAAAGTGTTTTACCTGTTTTAAAACCCACAAAAGTTTCATTTCCCTTCACTTTTGCATGCTGATGAGAATAAGATTATCTTAGAGAGTGTCTGGGGGGGGGGGACCTGAAAACTTGATAGAATTAAGTGCTCCTGTAGTTCTTAATGCCACATTTCAATTTATTCTGAGTACTTTATTTCTCTACTGTGGTTTATGTCTGTGCTTTCTTGTTCCTTTAAACATTTGGGTCTTATATTTTGTGAACTTGATATAGGAAAACTACCAACACTGAGATAAATTAGTATTCACGAAATTTGGAAAAGAGATTTTCTTTAAGAAGGTTAGCCTGTAATAGAGTTTAGAAGATGTTGTTAATAAGTTGGATTGTTTCCCCTAGCTACTGAAGGAAAATTTTATTTATGTTATTTCTCTTCTTTCATCCTCATTTTTTCCAGAATCTGGCAAATGTGATAGAACAATAACCTTGTCCTCCTCTTTTTTTTCTTTAAAAAGTGCTAGTAGAGCTTGAAAGGACTTTGCTTTCACAAAAAGATATAGTAGGAATTTTTATTAATGGTCTAACAAAGGTCTAGGTTTAGTAAGATGTACATAAAATATACCTTGTTAATGAATGAATTTACTTTCTGTCATGATTTATGTTTAAGAATTGAATTCAAGGGCAGGGGATTTAGCTCAAGTGGTACTGTGTCTACCTTGGAAGTAAAAAGGGCCAGAGTTCAATCCCAGGTAATGTGGAGAAGAAGGAGAAGGAGAAGGAGAAGGAGAAGGAGAAGGAGAAGGAGAAGGAGGAGGAGAAGAAAGAGGAAGAGGAGGAGGAGGAAGAGGAAGAGGAAGAGGAAGAACTGAATTAAAGAAATAGAGGTTTTTACAAAGGCAGATCCATGTATTTTGTCAGGAAGCATGATTACAGAAGAAGCACTTTTGTGTTTTTGAGGTAAATGAAAAGATACAAGTACAGTTTAAGTTTTTTTGGTTGTTTTTCGAAAACAGTTGCCAGTGACTGATGTAGACAAGATACATGATATGACATGGCACACAGCCTGGCAAATAGTTCTATCCATAGATCATTGGAATGTATTCATATTAATTCCTTAGCTATGTTCTTTCTAGATGAACATTTTTGGATAAAATTTTTCATATTTAAGTTCGTGTTCCACATGAAAGACGTGCTAGAGAGTTCCTGGTGTTCAGAATACTCTTAAAATTCTTTTTTCCTCTTTCTTTGCCCTCCTTACAACCCTCAGCCCCTCTATACAAGCTTTGTTTCTTTTTTAAAAAACTGTCAAAATTTTTCTTTTCTTTGTTTACTTTTCCTACCCTCCCTTTCCCTTTTGCATGTTTTCTTCCTATTTCACAATACCTCTTATACATTTGGGGCTCACTTCCACTTTCAGTTTTTCATAGTAGAGAAATTATATGGTATTTACACATTTGTGTCCTATTTATTTCACTTATGAGTATGTCCTCAAGGTACATCCATTTGAGTATAAATGACTCAAATTTATCATTCTTTATGGTAGAGTAATACTCCATTTTATTAAAAAATCTACATTTTATAAAAAATCCACATCTTTATCCAGTCTCCAGTTGATGGGCATTTGAGTTGTTTTCAAGATTTAGCTATCAAAAAATGAGCTGCTATAGACATGGGTGCACATATGTTGCTGGGATACAGATCTTTTAATTCTTTCGTGTGTATATGTAGCAGGGGAGTAGAAGGGTCAAATGGGGCTCTAATCCTTGTTTTTGAGGAATCTCCACACTGATCTCCACAGTGGTTACATTCGTCTCCATTCCCACCAACAGTGGAGAAGGGTTCCTTTCTCTTTGCAGCCTCGCCAGCATCTGTTGCTGGTTAATTTCAAGATAGTAGCCATTCTCTGGGGAGTGAGATGAAATATCAGTGTTGTTTTCATCTGCATTTCTCAGACGACTAGTGATGTTGAACATTTCTTCATGTTTCTTGGCTCCCTGTACTTCCATCTGAAAAATGTATGTTTATTTCAGATGCCCATTTGTGAATTGGGTCTTTAAATTTGTGGGAGGCCTGATTTTTTTTTTTTTTGAGTTAGGGTCTTGCTTTGTAGTTCAGGCTGGCTCTGAGCTCACTATGTAGCCCAGACAAGCCTTGAACTCAGCCATCCTCTTGCCTCTGCCTCCTGAGTGCTGGGATGACAGGCGTGAGCCACCACGCCTGGCACTGTGGTTTGTGGTATTGATTGCTGGTGGGCGTGAGTCTCCATGCCCAGCATTGTATGTAGTTACTGGGAATCGAACTCAGGACCTTGTGCTTGTGAGGCAGGCGCTGGAACCACTGAGCTAACCCTCCGGCCCGCGGGAGGGCTGATTTTTAAAAATTCTTTATATATTCTAGATAGTAGTCCTTTGTCTGAGAAACTGCTGTTAAAAATTGTTTCCCATAAAGCAGGTTGTCTTTTCACAGAGTACTCTTTTTAATTTTCTTTTTGCAGAGCACTCATTTAGGCTTTGTGTGGTTAGTTAAGATGAAGAAGACAAGTCTTCACCCCTGACTGACTTTATAGCTTAGATATCATATATAAAGCAAACTTTAAGTGTCTAAGTGAAGTATAGCGTCCATGCTGTCATGACAATAAGGCAGTGGTAGTGAACCTTTAGGAGACTGAGTGTCAAACTGCAACTCCAAACGGAGTGCCCCACATTGTAGTTAAACCTGAATATTGAGATTTTAGTTTAGAGAAAACCTCTCATATGTTAACACCTTTTGTCTTTAAAGGAAAACATAATAACATGCTTGCCATAGGTTTGCTGCCACTACACGAAGGAATAGAAGCCTGAGTCCATTTGGAGGATTTTTAACTCTTAGCAGGACTTTATGAAGTAGAAAGTAGTATTTGAATTGAACAGGTACAGCTGGAGAGGAATGGTGTTTCACTCTTTTGAAAAAAGAAAATGAACAAAGACCTCAAGGTGGGAAAATACTATTTTATGTTGAGGGAGCAGGCAATAATTTTATTTGGTTTAAAAGTTTTCTGTGTTCAAAATCATGAAACTGCAAAGGAAATTGGAGCCAGATATACAAAGACTTAATGAGAAAGCAAAGGTTGCAGAGCTTATGATAAGGATATAATGGAGCTTCTCATATTTTGAACATAGTAATGACATGATCATATATATTTAAGGTAGACAATGAGATTATGAAAAGGTTGAGCAGTGAAGAGACAGCAGAAGAAAATAGAGTTTGAGGTATCAATTAGGTTGAAGGTCAAGTGAGCGACAATAGGGGTTTTCTAAGAATAATGAGAGAATGTAAGAAAGAGTTGACAATTCTGAGAATAATTCTTCAGATGACATAAATAACAACAAAATATTCCAATTATAAATGAAATAGTTTAGTGGGACAGATAGTTCCCACTCTCATTTGTAAATTTAATTTATTCCCACTCCCATTTATAAATGTAACTCAGAAGATCTGATAACCAGTTGGTTAAGAATAATTTTCATGTGTTATTTAAAACAATCAAGTCACAATGGCATTTTTTTCCTTGTTCTTTTTATATGTCCAGGGAACTGATGTGGTAGTGAATTTAAGTCCTGGTATTGCAGGTGTAGTACATGTGGTTGTAAAATATATAGGTTGTACATAAAGAGTATCAAAACTGCCCTACTAGCATGCCTGCCTTTGTCTAAAATTCATGTGCGAATGTAAGTACAAGTTTGCTTTGAATATTTATAACAATGTCTTGATTCTAGAACTTGTATTTTCAAGGAATTTTAATTCTATCATCATATACCATTCCTCACCCTGACACAATAAATATTATATGTGTCTATAACAACTGAGAACCAGTAAAATTTCAAGACATTACAAAGGTTACACAGCTACTGGTAGAGAAAGGAGGAGGATGTTCTTAGACCAGTAGTGTCATGTACCAACATTACTCTAGTATCAAGGTTTTTCTTTGGTCTGACCTAGTTTTAGCAAAGTAACTCTGCATAGGTATGTAGCCCAGTAACTACTCATTTGTCTCTAATTCACTTAAGGAGCACAAGAGTATTGACAATAGCGAATTTCTTGGTATTAAGAAAAACAAAAACCAAAAAAAACAAACAAACTCCAGGGCTGGGGATATAACTCATTGGCACCACACCTGGTTGTGAAGTGCAAGGTCCTGAGTTCAGTCTGTGGTGCGTGTGTGCACACGCGCGCGCGCACACACACACACACACACACAAATTGCAAAAACCCCAATTTTTCCTGTAGCTTGCAGTCTTACATTAGGTCTAATTTTGGCTTTACATTAAAAAAAATGTGAAGTGGCGCAAATGATTCCTTTTGTTTTTGCCATTTTGCTAGCAACTTTTCTTTGGGTATGTACTTTTTCTCAGGTTGTCTTATTGCTTGCTTGACATCTGTGTCCTTTCTTAGAGGGCAAATGATTTAAGGCACTGACTTATGTGGTACTGACATTGAGTCTATTGGTCTTGCTAACAGTAACTGAGACTCTTTCTATTCCTTTGGTCTAGATTCTTCAGAAAATGATTGGAAAAGTACATTCTCAGCCACTTCTGTTATTTCCCTTTACTTTTAACTAGTACTTTTATTTATCTTAGTTTTATATCCTCAGAAGGAAGCAGGTTGAAAGGCTCAGTGCCAGAAGTTGTCAAATTTTCTTTGTTCATGTTTGTTAGTATGCCAGTAATTTTTTCACTGTGTCTCTGGTCCAAAAGAAATACCTAATAGTTCACTTCATTACGTAGTTGGAAATGAACAATTTAAATATTTATATACTAATAACTTTGTAGCTTTTTGAAATAACATTACAGATAAAATGAAAGCAAAACCCACTACTTTAACCTCATTCTTATACAATCATTAATGAGATGTATTTGCCTCCTGGGCACTTTTCAAATACTACAAACAGATTGGACATTGTTATCCTCATTTCTTGTTCAACATTTATTTAAGTGTGGTTGCTTTTTATCCAATAACCACTGAAAATCAAGCTTTTCAAAGATGATGTCATACGCATGAATGTAATGTGAGGTGGTGTTGACACTGAGCTAATTGTGTTTGTAATTCACTGTCTGATCAACAGATGTTGTATATTGCTACTTCTCTTGCAAAGTTAAAATATCCTAGAGTGTCCCTGTTAGTTGTTTATTGTTAAAAGGCATGCTGTAGAACTTGATACATAATTGGAGCGTATAGATGTTGGTACTCTTTACTTGTCTACCATGACACCACATTTTACTTGTGTGTTTCGTTTGGACAATGTAGGCACAAAATAAATTTTACTTGGTTTCCAGTGTCCTTAGCCAAGGATTAAGTTCACAGAAGTTGAGATGAAAAGAAATATATAACCTGAAGTTCTTTTTTTCCCTTTTATTGAGTTTATTGGTACATTTTAGATACATAGCAAGACTACATACAACATTGAGAATTTGTACCTGTATATGATATCATTTTTTCATTCTCATTTTTCCCCATTCCTTTATCCTCCTACAACCTCACTCCATATATACATAGGCTTTGTTTCCATTTTTTGTTTTTATCATTGAAGCCCTTCTTTTTCTTGTTTTCCCCTGCCCCCTTTTCCATTTGAACATGTTCTTCCTTTCATAATACTAATCATATATTCTTGACCTCATTTACACCTTTATTTTCTCATACTAGGAAAATGATACGGTATTTACACATCATTGTCCTATTTATTTTACTTATGAATATGTTCTCAAGTGGATCCATTGAAGTATAAATGTCTCTAATTTGTCATTCTTTCAGGCTGAATAATATTCTATTTTATTAAAAAAAGAACCCACATCTTTATCTAGTTTCTAATTTGGACATTTGGGCTGTTTGCAAGATTTAGCTATTACAAACTATACTGCCATAAATAGGAATGTACATATGTCACTGTGAAGTGAGCTTTTAATTCTTTCATGTATATACCTAGCAGGGAAATTGCAGAGTCATGGACCTCTAATCCTAGTTTTTTGAGGAATCTCCATATTGATTTCCAGTAGTCTACATTCCCACCAAGAGTGGGGAGGGGCTCCTTTGTCCCCACATTGCTCCCAACGTTTGTTATTGGTTGATTTCTTGATAGCAGCCACCCTTTCTACAGTGAAATGGAATCTCAGTATTGTTTTCATCTGCATCTCTTGAATAACCAGCGATGTTGTATGTTTCTTCATGTGTTTCTTTGCTGCCTTTACTTCTTCATCTGAAAAATGTCTATTCATTTCAGATGCCCATTTATGAATTGGGTCTTTAAATTTTGGGGAGGGTATATTTGTGTGTTTTTTAAGGTTCTTTATATATTCTAGATAGTGGTCCTTTGTCTGAGGCACAGCTGGCAAAATTTATTTTCCATAATGTAGGTTGTCTTTGTGCTCTGTTGGTGGTTTTCTTGCTGTGTAGAAGCTTTTTAATAAGAAGAGATCCCAGGTGTTGATTCCTTCTGTTAGTTTCCATGCTGCTGAGGTTTTGTTTATAAAGTCTTTCCCTATGCCAGTGTTTCCAAGAGTTGTACCTAACCTATCTTCCAGTACAACTGACAGGTCTGAAATAAGTCATATTTTAAAGTGCAGCGCTTTACTGAGGTTTAGTCTTGCCATGCATGCTCTCTTCTTGAATGAATTCTCATGACCGTAAGACACTCAGATGAGCTTTTCAGAGGCATAGTTCAAAACCTCATTCTCCTCTCTTTTGTTTATAATGTGAGGAAATCATTTTAGACATCTGCTTTAAGAAAAACAATCATAGAAATTATGATGCAGTAGTGTTGTCCTGAATGTTATTTTACAACTTGGCTAGCTCTAGTGCAAATTTCAGTAGCTTATCGTCTTTTTGCAAAATAAATACTGGGAGGCAAATGCAGCTACCAATTTTCTTTCGTTAGTTTGACTGAGTCACCTTGCTCTGATTCACCACTGCTGACAACCAAATTGGGAATGAGAATTCAGTGGGTGAGTGCAAGGGGTGACTCTGCTTTGCTAGCATCGTACTCACTGATTATGCTATTGTAAGTTCAAATATTAAAATAAAAAACAAAGCTGGTATTCTCATGCATAGAAAAAGCTTTTTTACAGAAACTTTTGATACACGATAATTCTGTTTTGACTGGGTAGATTTTTAAAAATTTTACCTAAAAATGATTTAACCCTCCCTCCAGTGTTAAGTGCTAAGTCAATATTTTGCTAATTATGCAGAAGGAGCACCAGATGGTTTCTGAGGATGACACTATGGGTGGGAGCACTGGTGACTCATGTGGTGGTAAACCTTATAGCTCTGTCATCATCATCATCAGCCATAGCAACACATCCACGTGCCATTGTGACAGAGGAAAGGCGATAGCACTTTTAAGGTAAAGAATTGCTGTTAGTTCCCAAGAAAGAGTTTTACTTGCTTATAAAGTATCACACGGTAAAAAGGTATCATTTAGAATGAACCACCTTTCCTACTATGACCATCAAAGAAATATATTGAGATCTATTTCTCTGGAAAGATTTTTTTAAAATTGTGCTTTTCTGTTTGTCTTGACAACCACAAGTTGTTAATTTATTGTTTTACTTACCATAATCAAATTTTTAACTTTAATTTGGGGAGGTTTATTATATTTGTCTTCAGCCATTCTGCAAGAGGGGATTGTTTAGCTCCCTCCTTCCACTTGTTTCCCCCAGATCAGTTTGTCTACATTGGAAAAGGAGAATAAAAATGGACTGGTGCACCAAGATTGGACCTATTGTGGATTCCAAATTTAAAGCAACTTCATACTAGTATTAGATAGAACAATAATATGGCAACATGTGAGTTTAGACTAATGTATTCTACAAGGTATTTTATTAGAAGCAAAAATTAAAATGCCAATAATAATTTTCCATCAAATATGTCTCACTTTAAAATGGGATTTGATAAGTAAATTGATACACAGTGAAATATTTCTTTTTGTTAACTAAATTGTTCTCTGTTTTGAAATGTGATATCTGGGACAGAGATTACCTCGATGGTTCCAGCTCCTGCCTAGCAATTGCAAGGTCTGCTTGATCCCCGGTAACCACATACAGCAATACTGGGCATGGTGACTCACGCCCACCAACAATCAGTACCACATACCACAATGCCAGGCGTGGTAGCTCATGCCTGTAGTCCCAGCACTTGGAAGGCAGATGCAGGAGGATTGCTGAGTTTGAGGCTTGCCTAGGCTACAAAGTGAGACCCTGTCTTGAAAAAAAAAAGTGATATCATCAAAAACTCTATCAAAAGCTTTACAACAAGGTACTATACAGATTTATAAAAGATAGTAAGTTCTTTCAAGTGGTTTTATAATTGAAATAAATATGTATGAAAAGTTACACTGTACTTTTAGGCCAGGATCAGACACTCAATATCTGTTAAAGGAAAAATAGGAGTATGGTAATGATACTATTGCCCCAGCTGGTTTAGAAGAAAGGATTTTTCTTGATATGAACCAGCAAGAGATAGGTACTACTATCTGTAGGTTTAAATATGACTTTGAGAGCTGGCAGTCTTTAAAGTACATAATGCATGGGCTGGAATTATACTGCAATTTATTAATTTATAATTTAACAGCTTCTACACTTTAAGAGTAGCAACATTTACTTTTTTAAAAGATGTAACTCATTCCTGTTTATTCTGATATGACATTGTATTGGTAAATCTTTCATGTCTGTCATGATTGTATAGAGAATGGGTTTTGAAGATAGTTGAATTAGCTTAAAAGAGGAGATTAATTCAAGTGAAAGATATATTCATAAATGCCACAATAAAGTTAGATTCAAGGGTATTAAAATGAAATGTCCTGTTAAAATCATATCTCGAGTGTTGTTATATTTATTAAGTTGTGTTTCTGAAGAAGTAATATGAAGTAATATGCTAGATTCAAATTATTTTATAGCAACCATTTTACTTTTGCATAAAATGTTAACTATTCACTATATTCACAGGGTATATATGCCCTCAAAATGAGCAAAATCAGAAAGATTTGGAAGAAAAATATAGCTTATTGCTAAAGTATGATTACTTAAAATAAAATGCAAAATTATTAAACATTATAAATTATATACTCAGTGAACCTGTCTGGGGATGGTTATACCCTATTCTTTTGTCATTTATCTGAATTTGTTCTATAGTATTTACTCTGGTATGCATTAGCACAAGACTAAAATATCTATCATCTTTTTTTTAATCTAACACTGTTTTATAGTATATAGTTTTAAAGTTTATTTTTATCTTTATTATAGAGTATTTTTTAAAGAGCAGGGCAATTTAAAGGTGCCCCCATTCTGCTAAGGATGATATCATAGTAGGACAATAAATCTGAAATCTTCAGTTTCATATTTAGCCAATTAGATTGACTAGAGGGAAGATGGAAGATGTTTATACATAGGTTTGCATATTTTAAAAATACAGCTTTTCAAAGTAACCTTTACTGACTCTTGTTTATACGATTAGATACAGTGGACCCTTGAACAAAATTCATCATCAAAATCTATTCATGAGGGTTAGTTGTACTTCAGGTTGGCCAATTGAAGGCTTGGGCTCCTGTCCACAGCTTTCAGTTTCTCTCCTCCATACAAGTAGATCTCAGGGTCCTTAGAGAGACATTGGCCCAGTATTTCTCAATTAACCACACACAGGAAAGGATGTTATAACGTTCCTTCCAGAACTCTTTACGAGTTAAATCTATATCTGAGACCATTTGGAAGCACAAGTGGCTGACATCCAAGTTTTAACTCAGGGCTTTGTTCTTAAGTTTATATTAAAATTCTGGTTACAACCCATATTGTTCATATGTCAGGATGGTCATATCTTGAGGGTCCACTGTGTTTTTATGTGTCAGGGACTGGAAGGACTTTTGCGTAGTTGAAAAGTAATTTTACTGTTTTGAGTACGGTGCCACATTTTCTTTCTCAGTTCATCTACTGATGAACACCTAGGCTGGGTCTATGTTTTGGCTGTTGAGAATTATGCCACAATAAACATCAGTATGGAGATATCCCAACACTAAGGAGTGGTAAAATCATAAAGCAGTTTTATTTTTGTTTTTTTTAGGAACCTCTGTACTAATTTCCATTGTGGCTGTTTTACATTCCTACCAACCATGTATAAGGACTGCTCTCCTCTGCCTCCTCACCAACATTTGTTATTTTTTTGTTTTCTTGATAACAACAGTTCTGGTTGGGGTGTAGTAGAAGCTCAATACACTTTTGATTTCCATTTTCCAGATAGCTGAAAATGTTCAGTATTTTTTCATATGCTTATTGGCCATTTGTACGTTTTAGGAGAAGTGTGTGATTAGTTCATATACCCATTTATGGACTGGCATTTTTTCTGATAAATTTTTGGAGTTCTTTATATATTCTAGGTATTAATCCTTTGTTGGAATAATAGCTAGTAAAGATTTACTTCCATTTTACAGACTGTTCTATTTTCATTCTGTTGTTGTTTCCTTTGCTGTGCAGAAGCTTTTTAATGTGAGGTAGTCCTATTTGCTGCCTCTTGTTATTTCCTGTGTGATAGGAGTCTTGTTTAGGTAGACTTTGCCTGTGGCTGTGACTTCAACTGTTTCCCTTATGTTTTCTTCTAGCAGTTTCAGAGTTTTGCATCTCAAATTGGTTTTTGATCCATCTTTACTTGATTTTTGTACAGGACAAAATGCAGGGATCTATTTTGCAATTTCTTTGTCTGAATACCCAATTTTATAGCACCATTTATTAAAAAAGTCATTTCAATTTAGTGTGTTCATGGCTTCTTTACTGAGATTCAGACTGTATCATACCATATTATATAATACAGGATGCTTTTATATCTAGTTTATTATTTATTTACATATTTTTTTGAGACAGGGTCTCACTTTGTAATTCAGGGTGGCACCGAACTCACTATGTGGCCCAGGTCAGCCTCAAACTCACAGCAATCCTCCTGCCTTTGCCTCCCAAGTGCTGGGATTACAGGTGTGAGCCACCACGCCCGACACTGTGGTATGTGGTTAGCAGGGTTCAAATTTGGGACCTTGCACATGCAAGGCAGATACCAAAAGGACTGAGCTAAATCCCTGACTCTATATCTAGTTTTTCAGGGCCTTTATCATGAAGGAATACTGAGTTTTATCAAAGACTTTTTCTTCCACCATTGAGATGATGATATAATTTTTATCTTTAATTTTATTTATGTGGTGTCTACAATATTTGTTTTCTATATGTTCAGCCAACTTCACATCCCTGGAATACAACAAACCTGGTCATCATATATGATCTTTTAGAGGCATTGTTGAATTCTTTTTTTTTTTTTTTTTTTTTTTGAGGCAGGGTCTTGCTTTATAGTTGAGGCTGGCCCTGAGCTCATTATGTAGCCCAGGCAAGCCTCGAACTCAGCAATCCTCCTGCCTCTGCCGCCCTAGTGCTGGGATTATAGGCATGAGCCACCATGCCCGGCACTGTGGTGTGTGGTACTTATTTGTTGGTGGGCGTGAGTCATCACACCCAGCATTGTTGTATGTGGTTATCAGGGATCGAACCAGGAACCTTGTGCTTGCCAGGCAGGTGCCAGAACCACTGAGCTAAATGTCCAGTCCTCTTTTTGCAATTCATATGTTAAAGATTTTTGCATCTGTGTTTATCAAGGATATTGGTTCTTATGTTCTTAACTGATTTTGGAATCAGGGTGATATTAGCTTAATAGAGTGATTCAGAAGAATTGTTTTCTTTCTAGATCATGGAATAGTTTAAAGAGCACTGGTGTTAGTTCTGTAAAAGTCTGGTAAAATTCAACAATGAATCCACCTGGTCCTTGTTTTTTTGTTGGTTGGGATATTTTTAAAATTATTGCTTGAATTTTACTTCTTGTTACTGATATGTTTAGATTTTTAAATATTTTTGGTTCAGTTTTGGTAAATCATGCATGTCTATACATTAATCCTAGATTCATTAATTTATTGGAATATTAGTTTTCACAAGTTATTGATTATCCTCTGACTTTCAGTTATATCTGTTGTAACATTTCCTTTTTTACTTTTAATAGTTTTATTTAGTCTCTGTATTTTGGTTTTGCTAAGGATTTATCAATCTTTTTTTTTTTTGGTGGTACTGGGGATTGAATTATCAATCTTTTTTATCTTTTGAGACAGGTTCTCGCTTTGTAGTTCAGGCTGGCCCTGAGCTCACTATGGAACCCAGGTAAACCTTGAACTCAGCAATCCTGTCTCTGCCTCCTGAGGGCTGGGATTACAGGTGTGAGCTATCACACCCGGCATTGTGGTATGTGGTACTGATTGCTGGTGGGCATAAATCACCACACTTGGTATTGTGCTATGTGGTTACTGGGGATCAAACCAGGGACCTTGCACTTGCTAGCCAGGTGCCGGTACCACTGAGCTAAATCTCTGGCCCAATCTTTTTTCTCTTTTCAAAGATATAATTATTTTATTCATTGCCTTTGTATTATTCTTTTAGTCTCTTATTTCATTTCAGTCCTGATATTCCCTCTACTGGGTTTGGTTTTGGTTTATTCCTGTTTTTTCAGGAATACTTGATATGTAATTGTGTTTTTTATTTTAGGTCTCTGAGTTTTGATGTAGGTACTTATGGATATAAACTTCCCTTAGAACCATATTTACAGTATCCCAGAGGTTCTGGTATTTTATGTATCCATTCACTTAATTTTAGGAATTGAAAATTTTTCTCCCTGATTTCTTCAGTAACCCAGCAATCATTTAAAAGTCAATTGTTTGATCTCCATGTGTTTGTATAATTCCAGAATCTTCTCTTTCTGCTTATATCTTGTTTTATCTCATTATCTAATAAAAGGCAAGGAATTATTTCACTTTTTGTATTTATTAAGAATTCCTTTGTGCCCTAAATATGATCTATTTTGGAGAAATTTCTAGGGACGATATTCTGCAATATTTTGTAGGTGTTTGTTAAGTCTATTTCCCAACAGTGGAGTTTAATTACAATATTTCTTTGTTAGTTTTGTTTTTTGGGATGACTTAGAGTGACAATAGAGTGTGGAAATCATCCACTATTATTGTAATGAGGCCATTGTGTTCCTTTCTGTTGAGGAACATTTGTTTTAATAAACTGAATGCACTGATTTCCAGTGCACATTTATGATTGCTGTACTTTCTTGGTGGATTGTCTGGTACACATTCTTAATTGTTCTATCTTCTTAGCATATTGTTCCATTTCCCAGTACATGTTGGCCTTCTTTGTTTCTTCTAATTTTGTCTTGAGGTTTGCTTTATCAGATAAAAGTATAGCTACAATTGTTTGCTTTCAGGTTTCATTTGCCTGGAGTATTTTCTTCAACCCTTTTCTCTTCAGTTTGTATCTTTGCTGTGACATGTATTTCTTGCAGGTAGCTGAGTAATGTCTTTAAAAAAAAAATTCTCTCTGCCCCTCTGCATCCATCATCAGGGGAAGTGAGACTTTGTGCTCAGAGTTATTATAGAAAGGTATAACATCAAGTCCTAACATTTTATTTTTTAATATTTGTTTTTTAATTAAATTTCATTTGCTTAACTGTTCTTCCTTATCTGTATGTAGACTTCCTTTAAGTATCTCCAGATGTAGTGATTATGCATTCCTATAGTTTATGCTTATCTTGGAAGGTCTTTATTTGTTCTTACATTCTGAAGAAGAGCTTTGATGGATATAGTAATCTAGATTGGCATTTTTTCTTTGAAGACTTGAAGTGTATCATTTCATGCTCTCCTGGCCTTTTGAGTTTCTGTGAAGAAATTTGCTATGATTCTGGTGGATTTACCTTTATAAGTGAATTGGCTTTTTTTTTTTGAGACAAAGTCTCGCTTTGTAGTTTAGGCTGGCCCTGAGCTCACTGTGTAGCCCAGGCAAGCCTTGAACTCAGCAATCCTCCTGCTTCTGCCTCCCGAGTGCTGAGATTACAGGTATGAGCTACCATGGTTTGCCTTGTGGTGTGTGGTACTGATTACTGGTGGGCGTGAGTCACCATGGCCAGTATTGTGGTATATGGTTACCGGGGATTGTACCAGGGACCTTGTGCTTGCTAGGCAGGCATCAGAACCACTGAACTAAATCACCCACCCTGGCATTTCTTTCTTATAGCTTCCATTATTCTTTCTTTGTTCTATAATCTTGACATTTTATCTGCAGTATTATGGAGATTCTTTTCTAATTATGGCTTTTTGATGCTCTATATTGTATATATTCTGTGTCTGGATATCCATATCTTTTCCAAGAGTTGAGAAATTTTCTGCTGTTGTTTCACTGAATGGTTTTTCTGTGCCCTTTCTTCTGTACCTTGGCATGTTCTTCTACACTAAAAATACATAATTTTGTTTTTTTAAAATAATGTTCCAGTGTTCTTGAGTGTTTTCTTGAGTGTGTGTGTGTGTATGTGTGTATGTGTGTGCAGTATTGGGGATCAAACTCAGGCTCTTTTGCTTCCAAAGTAGGTGGGGTAGCACTTGAGCTAAATCCCCAGCCCCAAATTTCTTATGTTTTAAAACTAGTTTACAGAGGTGATAGTTCATCAAGTTTGTCTTCAAGTCTCAAAACTCTATCTTTTGCTTGATTCCAGTCTGTTGGTGAGGCTTTCCACTGAGTTTTTTATTTGACTTATTGAGTTTTTATTTTTTAAGACTTCAGTCTAGTTCTTTATTAGAATTTTTGTTGATTTGTTAAATTATGTCTTCTTGAATGCAATCAACTCTTTAGTTGTATTCTCTTTGAAGGCATTAATATTTTTTTCTGATGGACTTTTTAAATTTTTATTTTTATTTTTTTCTATTTGAGTCTGTATTGGTACATTGTATATACACATCAAGATTATGCTCAACATTGAGAACTAGTACCAGTATATGACATGAATTAATTCTCATTTTTCCTCTTCCCCTACAACTCCCTCCCCCTGTATGTCCAAGCTTTATTTCCTTTTATTTACCATCAATTTTTGTCTTTCCTCTCATTATTTACTCCTAAATCTCATTTCCCTTTGAATATTTACTTTTTCACAACACTTATTATGCATTCTGGAACTCATTTACATCTTCAATTTCCCATACCAGAGAAAAGATACGATATTTACACATCTGTGATTTATTTATTTCACTTATGAGTATGTCCTTAAGGTATACCCTTTTGAGTATAAATGACTCAAAATTATCATTTTTATGGCAGAGTAATACTTCATTTTAGAAAAAAAACACATCTTCTTTACAATCTAGAGTTGATGGGCATTTGGGTTGTTTCCAAGATTTAGCTATCATGAATTGAGTCGCTATAAACATGGGTGCACATGTGTCACTGCGATACAAATCTTGTAATTCTTTCATGTACATCTCCAGTAGGAGCATAGCAGGGTCTGATGGGACTTTTAATCCTAGTTTTTTGAGGAATCTCCACACAGAATTCCACAATGCTTGTACCAGTCCACATTCCCACCAACAGTGGAGAAGAGCTCTTTTTCTCCACAGCCTCACTGGCATTTGTTGCTGGCTAATTTCAAAATAGCAGCTATTCTTTGTGGAACAAGATGTAAAAACAGCCATGAAGTCATTAATAATTTAAAAAATAAATCTTTAAAATTTTTGCTTTATCTTACATTGACTCCTTATGGAACTTTGGAGGAATTATGTGGCCTTGTTTTTAAATTTCTTGTGAATTATATTTGTGTACATGTTATTATGAATATCTCTTCCAGTTTTACATGAGGGTCTTCTTAGTGTCAGCTTTTTCCAGAGTACTAGATCCTCAACACTGCTTCAAGAGGAGAAACCAGACCACAGTATTCACAAGGGCACAAGGACAAAAATGTATGTAATCTGTTTACGATGAAATGCAGCAAAAACCATTTAAAAGCAACAACTGTGCCACCTTTAACAATATAAAGTGGCAGGATCTCCTAAAAGGTCTTTTATCACAGGAACCGATAGGCTTATGAATGGGCTACGACTTGAAATATCCAGAAATATCACTGAAATGAATCAGGGAAACTTTCATTTTTGAAACCAGAATTTTTGAGTTTGAGTACTAAGCACATCAGTCATACAAATATTTACTCACTGGATTTCAGAGTTTTATTTATAAAGCTGAGAGAGTTGGATGGGAGGACTAGGTCAGTGGTTCCGGTGCCTGCCTCGCAAGTGCAAGGTCCTGAGTTTGACCCCCAGTAACCACATACAATGCTGGGTGTGGAGACTCATGACCACCAACAATCAATACCACATACCACAGTGCTGGGCGTGGTGGCTCACGCCTGTAATCCCAGCACTCGGGAGGCAGAGACACGAGAATTGCTGAGTTCGAAGCTTGCCTAGGCTACATAGTGAGCTCAGAGCCAGCCTGAACTACAAAGTGAGACCCTGTCTCAAAAAAACAAAAAACAAAAAACAAACAAAACTGAGAGAGTAATTGCTTTTTCACAAATAATTGTTAGAAGGTTAATATCAATTAAACAATGCTTGGTTTATAAAATGTGCTTAATAATAGTTGGTTTTGTTATTGTGCATTTTGCAGAAACAAGGTCGATGGGGCTGGAATATTAGGGCTAGGACACTCAAACACCTGAAAGATCTGTGCATTTCTTCCCTCTTTTCCCATTAGAAAGGGTAGCAATCTTTGCCTCAGTCCTGGCATCAGCACAGGAATATTGGGAATTTGGAGTTCTGTAGTGAGTAGCATGCACACACACACAGAGTCCCGTCTGACTAGGGGAATGAGGGGTGGGTCAGCACATGAAGTTGAAGTGAGGAAAATTCCAGGACAGGAAAATACAGGAGCTGGTATTTTGGGGTTTGGAGAGATGGAGGGGTACTGGACAAGTGTATTTTGCAATCCAGGCATTTGACCTCCTTGTGTTTTATAGGTTGTCTCTTGTCAACTATGTTTTCAGTTAAGTACAAGAGCAAAGTAGTACAATGTATTTAGTGAGAAAGTTGAACACTACACAGGTTCAGGACCACTGAGCTAAATCCCCGGTCTCAGAAAATTGAATATTAAAAATCCCATTTTACAGATGGAGTAACTGGAGATAATTTTTCTTTTGGAATAGAGATAAGTGTAGTAATTAGAAACTTTGATTTAAAATGAAAGACTTGTCACCAGTTTGTCATGTATCTACTTCTATTATTTATAAATTGGAGCACCTCGTGTTATCCCCAATATTTTTCACTTGGGCAATAAAATAGTTTATGAGAGAGGCCAGAATGGATCATTTTGGACTTACATGTATAATCTTTAAATTATTACGAAGATAGTGTAAAAAGATCAGCAAAATCTCTCCTCATGATCCCCATTCTTTCTGTGTGTGTGTGTGTGAGGGCGAGCAAAAGACCTAATTGACTTTGGAGAATACTACACCATAATGTGTAGCTAAACTTCCAGCGGGTTTGCAGTGTTTAGTTGTTGAGCATGGGCATGTGGTACCAGTGCCCGGGACACACACCTAGGGTCTTGTCGTTCTACTCTAGAAAGTAGGTGGCTATTCCAGCCACCACATCACAGACATAACTGTGACTTGGACACATTTCAGCTGAATCTCAGGGGAAAAAGCAGGAAGGAAATACATTTATAGAAGGCACACAGCATTCAGGAAGCATTTTCATACCTCTACTCCTTACAAAAACCTCGAAGGGAGAATGGTAATGCTTTCACTTAAGAATACAGACTTTTTACTTTAGAAAATGAGAGTATATAACTCTGTGTTCTGTTTTCTTCACCTAACATTTCACACAAAGTTGTAATTACTTGTTTCTAACAGGTTGTGAACTCTTTGAAGTCACCAAATACCCTTATGTCATTTTCATTTTTCCAGGGCTTAGCATAGTGTCTGTTATAGAGTAAAATCTTCAGTGAATCCTGAGTAACTATCTTTTACTATAGGAATTAGGACTCTTAGATAATTAGTTCATAGTGACTACTTATTTTTCTCTTCTAGGATCTATCCCGTTTCAAATTTCTATTATGAATTGAGAGTGTATACATGATAGAAAGTGCTGTAAACATGGAATATAGCAAGTTCAGACCATGTTGACTCTCTGTATTCACATAAGTTGTTCTGGTCTGTATCCAGTTGATAATGCAGCTGTTATTTTTATAATTATCTAAGTACATATTTGCACAACAGGCGGTGTCAACTCATCTAACTTACTTGGTGTTATTTGCCTGATACTTTAAATTACAGAGCTCCATTAACGAAGTCATTATGGTAGTTAAGAAGGAGTGGTACTAAGTGGCAACGAGAAAAGTTTCTTAAAATGAAGATCAAAATTGACCCTTTTTAGAAGCCTTTAAAATGTGTCTCAGTTTAATTACCTAGAATAAGTAAAAGAACAACCCTGTCTCATTTGTTTGGATTTGTCTAGTCCACCCAAAGCAGCAGACTGCTTAAAAAGATATATGGCCTTAAAATTAGTATTCATTTACAAGATTTGGTTGAATGATTGCTTTTTAAATGTCCTGACACTCTTCTGTTACTGTGTTTATGAGCAGAGCTCAAGGGGAGAAAATCAAGTCAGGATGATAGCGCATTATAATGTGGGACTGTTCTAACAACAATATTTAACTTAGAATGAATGCATATTGTCTGTGAATGGAGCTCTGGGATTGTGCTTTATTGTTCTGTATGTCCAGAGATCCCTATTTGTGCCATGTGACCCAGGGGCTCTCAGAAATGTTAATTGAATTACTAGAGAGTAACATATCTTTATCTCTAGTTAAAAAAAATCCAGCAATAACTAAGGCAGTATATAAGATGAATTCCAAGTCTAATTTCTAATACCATGTTACTTTTAAGAAAATAAAAAAGAAATCTGAAATCATTAATTGAAGATAAAACATTTTATATCATTACAAAATCCTCATTTTTCCACAGAAGTTCTCATGAATTTATCCACATTTAATACAGTTGCCTCTTCTCTGAATAGCTCTTGAATTTTAGCATACAGGAAATTCCCTGAGGGAAATCCTTAAAAAATGTTCCTGGGCCACATTTTATCATCATAGAATCAGTAGGTCTATGTTTTAAAATAATTTACTGAGTATCCTAGGTGTGTGTGTGTGTGTATGTGTGTGTGTGTGTTTGGAGACAGGGTCTCACTTTGTAGTTCAGGCTGTCCCTGAGCTCACTATGTAGCCCAGGCAAGCCTCGAACTCAGCAGTCCTCCTGCCTCTGCCTCCCAAATGGTGGGATTACAGATGTGAGCCACCATGCCTGGCACTGTGGTATGTGGTACTGATTGCTGGTGGGTGTGAGCCACCATGCCCAGTATTGTTGTATGTGGTTACCGGGGATTGAACCAGGACCTTGTGCTTGCTAACCAGGCACCCGAACCACTGAGCTAAATCACCAGCCCCCCTAGGTGTTTTTTTAAATTGAATTCTTTATGGGTACATTTTATATACAGCTCACAATCATACTGAACATTGGGAAATTTTAACCAGTATATGACACAAGTTAAACTGGGTGCTTTTTTAATAGTCCAAGGATTCTATTTTGATACTTTTTTTTACTTCTATCCTACCTACACAGACTTCCTTTGCTGTATTTTATTGTTAAGTAATATCATATATGCACATATGCATGAAATAGAAAAGTTACAAGGAAGACAAGGTGATATTAACATAGTGCTTTTTTTTGCTTAATAAAACAAGGCTATGAAGGAACAGATATAAGATTACAGGCTTATTGAGTGAAAAGTTACAAAATACTTTCCAAAGTTCTTTTTAATCCATTGAGAAATATTTGTTTCATTCTGATCAAGTGGTTTTGCTGCCTTGTGGTGTATTTATAAAATACACAGAATTTTTCTGTAGTCAAGATGTCAAAAGGCAGGAGATTTTTTTCAGTAAGTCAAACGGTGATTCTGTAAATAACTTCTGGAAGTTTTTGGTCTATATTTTGATCGTGGTTCAGAAAATGGTTGTAAAATGCCTTTATAATGCCATTCTAAAATGCCTTTTTGTTTTAAATAATACATAGTTTCTTATGTAGGTACTATTTCTATATTTTTTATTGACAATTCTTGTTCACTCATAGTTGTTCTTGAAAAGAATAGTAAGATGTTTAGAGTTGTGAAATTGAGTCAAACTTTGGCAGTCTTATCTCTGATTTATAGTTCAGCTGCACATACTGGCAGAGGTGGCCTTGTGGGCTTAGGAAATACAGTATTGATTCCTTATCTTCTAATCCAGATATTGCTTGACACTGATTGCCTATGAGGTATCAAAGTCGGCTTCAGTTATGTTCTATTACAATGTAAGTATATTACCTAGTCAGTGCAGATAAAATACAGAATTGTAATCTTAGAATGGTATTGATCTTAGGAGAGAATTGATAGAGCAGTTCTTATAAATTGCCTGCAAAACTTTTAAAATATGGAAACTCCTGATCAGAGAGACTCTGATTTAATAGGTCTGGAGTGGAGATCACAAATTAGACTATTATAAAAGCTAAGTATCAGTGCAGCTTCCAACTTGTACAACTTACTGTTAATAATTCTTTTTACAGTTTTCCTGATAGAGTTATCCAGCTCACTTTGACAACATCTCTTTTGTGAGAGAACTTAGTCCACTGCTTTTAAAGATTTATTTTGGATTGAACTAAACTCTACCAATGTGTAATTTCTGCTTAAAAATATTATCCTTTTAGAAAGAGGAAAGAGAAAAATTTTATTTGGAATTTGCCATATTATACTAGTTATGCTAGTTTTCAGTTATCTCCTCTTTGTTGGCTAGAAAATGTTAAAGTAGCTAGTTTTCTTAGTAGCAAAATGAGATAACAGAATAGATCAGCAGCTACCGCAAAGTGGTTCCCAGACCTTGGCAGTCCCTGAGGGTCTACCGGAAGGACTTCAAAATCTAAACTATTTTCAACATACTGTGAAATTGGTATTTGTCTGTTTCACTGTATTGACAGTTGCACTGAAAGTGTTATGTTATTTTAGGTAGAATTGCTGGTTCCTTAGCATAGATCAAGACAGTGGGACTAAACTGTGTAAGGACTTACTGAGTACTTTTATCCTTATGGAAAAAAATAAACAAAATCCAATTTTACTTAACATTGAGGGTGAAGCAGTAAAACTTAATTTTATTCATTCTTTGAACCCTTTTAATACTTTGAAATTTCGGGATGCATGGATAAAGGACATAGGCTACATCTCTAATATGATTAGTCTAAAGAAAAGCACTTGTTAGTTGAAAAAACCATCTTTCTTTTTTTAATTTGGTACATTTTATTGGTACATTATATATACAAATCACAATTACACTCCACATTGAGAATTTGTACCAGTATATGACACAACTTAATTCTTATTTTTCCCCTCCCCTACCCACCCTAACTCCCCTCACCCCTATATACACAAGCATTGTTTCCTTTTTTTAACCATCAATTTTTTCTTTCTTCATTATTTACCCCTAAACCCCATTACCCTTTGAATAGTTACTGTTTCACAATATCAATCATACATTCTATAACACATTTATAACTTCAGTTTCCCATACCAGAGAAAAGATATGATATTTACACATCTGTTACCTATTTATTTCACTTATGAGTCTGTCCTGAAGGTATGTCCATTTGAGTATAAATGATTCAATACCCAACATCTTTCTTTTTTTTTTTTGAGGCAGGGTCTTGCTTTGTAGTTCCGGCTGGCCCTGAGCTCACTGTGTAGCCCAGGCAAGCCTCAAACTCAGCAATCCTCCTGTCTCTGCCTCCCGAGTGCTGGGATGACGGGTGTGAGCCACCACGCCTAGCCCAACTTCTTTTTTGATAAGGTATATTGAATGAAGGTCCAACAGTTAGTCAGTATTCAGACTTGATGCTTGGCAGACACTTTTGAAAATGAACAAAGTGAGCCTGCCTGGAGTAACTGACAGTTTTTTTTTTGTCAATAAAATTTGAGCTCTCAAGAAAAAATTAGTATCTGGAAAGTTTGTATTCACTACTATCAACTTGGTGGCTTCCCCATATACTTCAAAACTTTTCTGGCAAGATTTGAGCTGATATGAAGGAATGTCGTTTAAGAAATATTGCATAATTAAACTTGTCAACATTTGAAGATCTGGATAACCCAGTGAACCACTGTTTTAAATAATTTCTTTTTCCAGATGAACCAATAGACAGTGTTACAAAATCATACATGGCTAAAAGATCTATTTAAAGGTTATCAGATTTTAAAATAATGGAATACAAAAGTTTGTTGTAATTTGCAATTAACCTCTGAAAATGCTTTCTTACCAAATTTTGATATAATGTAAAAAAATAGCCACAATTATTTGAAAAGGATATTAATGTTTTAATAGTTTTAATGTTTTAAACAGTCTGGTCTTCCCAACTGTGTTGGGAAGTGGATACTTTTCATCAACTCCTACCATTTAACCCATCTCAGATTGAGTGCTATAGATTGAATGCTATATAATCCATGACAATTTGATGTCTTTAAAAAATCTAGGCACTGGGCCGGAGGGTTAGCTCAGTGGTTCCGGCGTCGGCTTCGCAAGCGCAAGGACCTGAGTTCGATCCCCGGTAACCACATATAATGCTGGGCGTGGAGACACGCCCACCAACAATCAATACCACATACCACAATGCCGGACGTGGTGGCTCACGCCTGTAATCCCAGCACTCAGGAGGCAGAGACAGGAGGATTGCTGAGTTCGCGGCGGCTTGCCTGGGCACCATAGTGAGCTCAGGGCCAGCCTGAACTACAACGCGAGACCCTGTCTCAAAAAGCAAAAAACAAAACAAAACAAAACAAAACAAAAAAAAAAACTAGCACTTAAGAGATTTTGAAAAGTATAAAGCAATGCCAGTCTTTCTTCATTTTTTAATTCTGAAAGAATGTTTATATTTAGGAAAATATGTTATGACATGATAGGTGTATTATTATTTTAAATGAATTTATAGCCATCAAATATTTTTGCTTTTAGTTTCAAATATATAGATGAACATAGCACTGACTCTTAATATGTTACAGGCGAATATGAAGGAGTCCTGAGATAAGAGATTTCGAGAATAACTGGACTAGCTGACCAATGAAAGTCCTTCACACTGCCATTTTTAGAGCAAGCAGCCATTCCATTGTAATGTGGTCTTTGAATGCTTTGTCACGGTTCCTTTTCACTGTGCCCCTCAATTCTGAAATGATATTGAGGGTGTTGATTGAGCGACATAGAATACATCACTAGGCAACTACAGGTTGGCTTCAACAACACCTTTCTTTAAGAAAAGTAGAAATTTCAATTTCTTTGAGGGAGTAAGTTCTAGGGAAGTAAGGTATTGAATATGTAGCATTTTGGCTGCCGTGATATGTCAGAAATATTCTTATTTTTGCCTTAAAGATATAGATGCCATTAGCTAAACCCTTATTTTCTGTTCACAATGTGTTCTTAGTTATTAGTACCTGAATTTTAAAAATTGGGTATCAGTTCTTTTACGAGTCAAATTTTATATTCTATTTTTAGCACTATCCTAATTTTGGCATTATTTTATGTAATTTCTACGGAGAAAAGTATATCTCAACATATTGTGTTCAAGAAAAAGATTTAGCCTAGCAAAGCTGTAAAGAAAGAAGTGATCTCTTTCCCCAAAATTGATGAGGAAGGAATAAAGTTTTAATGCAAAATGACATATTTAGGAAATTCTTAAATTTTGTGTGTAAGATGTCATTTTAAAAAATTAATATTTATCTTTATTGGTACATTGTATATACACATCATGATCACACTGAATATTTGGAATTTGTACCAGTATATGACATTTTTACTTTTATTTATTTTGATATTTTGAAGAATAGGGAGCTAACTTCCCCCAAATGTTAACTAAGACAACAAATGCTTTGAAGGCAATTGTTTTTTTAAAATCAATTTTATTGGTACATTTTATATATAAATTATGATCACGTTCAACACTGAGAATTTGTACCAGTACATGACACGTCTTGATTCTCACTTTTTCCCATTCCCCTGCCCTCCTTACAACCCCTTTCCCTGAAGACACACGCTTTGTTTCCATTTTGACCATAAATTTTTTCTTTCCTTTCTTTACTTACTACTACCCCTTTTCTCTTTTCTTTTTGAATATTTTCTTCCTTTCACAATACCTCCTTACATTTTAGAATTCATTTACACCTTCCATTTCTCATATCAAAGAAATGGTGTGGTATTTACACATCTGTGGTCTATTTATTGCATTTATGAATATGTCCTTAAGGTACATCCATTTAAGTATAAATGACTCAAATTTATCATTCCTAATGGCAGAGTAATACCCTCTTAAAAAAGAAAATACATCTTCTTTATCCACTCTCCTGTTGATGGGCATTTGGGCTGTTTCCAAGATTTAGTTATCACAAACTGAGCTGCTATAAATATAGGTTTACATATGTCACCATGATATGAATCTTTTAATTCTTTGTGTGTGTGTGTGTGTGTGTATATATATATATATATATATATATATATGAAGAAATAACAAGGTCAGATGGGACCTCAAGGCCTAGATTTTTGAGGAATCTCCACACTGATCTCCACAGTGGTTGTACCAGTCTACATTTCCATCAACAGTGGGGAAAAGTTCCTTTCTCCCACATTAGTTATTGCCAGCATTTGTTATTGGTTGATTTTGTGATAGCAGCCATTCTCTGAGACGTGAGATGGAATCTCAGTGTTGTTTTCATCAGCATGTCTTGAATGACCAGTGATGTTGAACATTTCTTCATATGTTTCTTAGCTGCCTATACTTCTTCATCTGAAAAATGTCTATTCATTTTAAATGCCCATTTTTGAATTGGGTGAAGACAATTGTTTTAAGTCAGTGGTTCACTATCTATCTATCATCTATCTATCTTTCTATCTATATGTATATATAAAATTAATGAACCAATAAAGAATCTCTATTTTTGAGCTTTAATTAATGGCATAATTTAATGTAAAGGTGGACAAATTTTGCTACAGTATTTTTGGAAGGACTTCAGTGTTTTTTTTTTTTTTTTTTTTTTTTTGAGACAGAGTCTCACTTTGTAGTTCAGGCTGGCCCTGAGTTCACTATGTAGCCCAGGCAAGCCGCCGCGAACTCAGCAATCCCGAGTGCTGGGATGACAGGCGTAAGCCACCACGCCTGGCACTGTGGTATGTGGTATTGATTGCTGGTGGGCGTGAGTCACCACGCCCAGCGTTCTATGTGGTTACCGGGATCGAACTCAGGACCTTGCGCTTGCGAGGCAGGCGCCAGAACCACTGAGCTAAATCTCCGGCCCAGAACTTCAATATTTTAATTAATAAAAACATTGACTCTCCAGGCAAGAAGGTCCTTTAATCCAGCTGCTTATGTGATGCTGGAATCATCTTGCTAAGTCAAATAATAAAAAGAAAGGTCAGGTATGTGCTGAAATAAAGAAATGGGTGTGGCTTAAAGGGAACATTAAACGATTAAAAAAATTTAGCCTGAAAGCTTTTAAAGTCTAATTATATGGGGAGGTGACAGTGTTTTAATTTATTTACTTTTGATCTATGAGCTATTTTTGGTATAGAGCAGGACATGCTTTTGTGAAAATGTTTATAGTTTCTTTGCTGTCAGGATACTTGCTTGAAGTTGCCCTGTAATTCAGAGTTTTTTAAAACTGGTATTAATATTTGGCTTTTGGTTTTGGAGTAAAAGTAAGTTAAGCTAGATTTGATTCTTTTTGACTGTATAGGTAGCATCCTGGATTTGGAAATAGATTTATTGCTTTGTGTTACATCAGACCTATTACATATAAAAAACTAAATAACACTCATCCATAATAATAAGGAAGTAAAATAAACTTGCAGTTCATTGTCCAATGTTAACATTTTTATTAAATTGTACTTTAAAACATATATATATATACATATATATATATATTTGATTTTCTACAAACTGCTTCTAACTGTATATGTTGTATTTTTCTTCAGAATATATTGAGGCCATCTTTTTATGTCAATAAATACTGATTTATATCATAATTTTAAATCACTACAGAATTTTAAATTGTCACAAATAGTGTTCTAGTATGTGTACAATAATTTATTCAATGGCATGTTATTTTCAGTTTTGGGCTATTATAGAAGTACTATAGTGAATGTATTTTTAAACATTTCTATAATTGGTTCCTCAGGATAATTTTTGGAAATTGTACTGTACAGTCAGGATGTGAAGACTAAAAACATTTAACATTAAATTGCTGTTGAGGAAAGTCGCACCCAATTTATAATCTCATCAGTGGCACATGAAAGTTATTTTCCTATGTCCTGAACAGGACCACTTTTATCCAGTTTGTAAAATATTTTGCTGATATTGAGGAGAAAATATTTTATTTATATTTCTTTGATTATCTGGGAGATTAGTGTTTTATGTTAACACCTTTATATTGCTTGATATTTGTATTTCTTGTTCATTCTTCCTTAGGTCCTTTATGCTTTTTTTTTTTTTTTTGAGACAAGGTCTCACTTTGTAATTCAGGCTGGCCCTGAGCTCACCAGGCAAGCCTTGAACTCAGCAATCTTCCTGCCTCTGTCTTCCAAGTGCTGGGATTACAGCGATGAGCCACCATGCCCGGTATCATTGTATGTGGTTACTGGGGATCGAATGAGGGACCTTGCACTTGCCAGGCAGCACCGGAACTACTGAGCTAAATCTCAGGCTGGCTTTATGCTTTTTTTTTTTTTTTGCGGTACCGGGGATTGAACTCAGACCTTGGTGTGTCCAAGGTTGGCGTGGTACCACTTGAGCTAAATCTCCAGCCCTCTTTATGCATTCTTATATTGAAGTGTTTGTAGCAACTGGGGAATGGGTAGAGACATATCTGGATCATTTTTAATCCCTTTACTCTTTTCTCTCATCTCTCTGTGATCCTCCTCCCATCTCCCAGGGTCTTCCTACTAGTTTCTTATAATCTCTTTATTCATTTGTATTTTAGTTTTCTCCTATAATAGAAACCGTGTGTTATTGAGCTTACTATGTCTGACTTATTTTTCATAGCAAAATGCCCTCAAGTTCTATCGATTTTCTTGCAAATCCATTGCCATACTTTATGACTGAATATTCTTCTACTGTGTATAAATACCACTATATTTTTTGCTTTGGTAAATTTAGAATATATAAAAGATTTGACAGTGGGGTGAATCAAGTTACCACCATGTTAGGTGTAAAAGTCTGTGGCACAGCTTGGATAACTGATTGCAATCCTTGAAGGAGAAAACTATTTTGAAAAATACATGCATTTGTGTATTGTTACATTTTGGTGTAGTTCCTAACCCATGATCACTTCTTGCTGAATGATTAAATAGAGGGCTGGAACAATCTGGATGCAATTGGGTGTCCTGAGTACGGCTTTTTCTAAATAGATTGTGATTTTCCAGAATAGATATTGATTCACTCTGGCATTCTCTTCTATACATCTTACTTCTGTTTGGCTGCAGGACCAAAGTGACCACTTTTATTTTTGGAGATATTTTTTTTAAGCTAAACTCTTCTAGTTCTTAAAGAAGTAGTTTACAATATGTGTGCATTAATTCTGAACTCTGTTTATCATAAAATGCTGTGCTTTTTACTACTAAATTCTCTGTGTAAATAAATATTCATTAAAGTCATTTCCCTTTTGTAATAATGAACTTGGTGACATTAAGAACTTATTTTCTTTTAATTATTTGCTCTAGACTTCACTAATAGCGCAAGTCAGTTGATAATGTGATTCAGAGTTGCTTTTAACTTACGTAGTAGGACCGTGTTAATAAGACATGTGAAATTTATTTACTTTTTTGGGCATACTTCAGAATATTGTTTATCTTAAATGTGTGGAATATGACTTGTTTTTAAGATTAAAAATATTTCTAGAGTTAGAGGTCATAATTCCTACAGTTCAAAGCTTGTAAACAATCAGATCTATCTTAGCCACAGTGTTTTCTGGTTGCATTTTCTTTTACATTCCCCTTCCATTGTTTACATAAGAGGAAGGAATGAGGTATATCATGTATTTTGTATAATTCCAACTCATGCCTTTGAAAGAATAATTGCCATTAAAATAGGTATAACATTTTAAAATCCATAGAGACTAAAATTCATTTCGATACCAGGATTTTATTACAGATTCATTGTATGGTTAATTTTTTACAAAGAAATTATAAATTTATAATTCATGGGAAATAAAGGGTGAAAATAACTTTTAGTGGATCCAGTACTTCTGGTGGTGCTGGACACCTAACTAGTGTGTGCAGGTCATGTTATGCGGTGTCCCAGATAAAATTACTTTCCTCGCCAAAACCACAGAAAGCTAGAGAGTGCAAAAGGATATAATGCCCAAAATTAATGCTAGAACTACTTTCCCTGATGAGACTCATTTTGCTCCTGTGGAAATCGGCGTTATCAAATTGCTATGAGCGGATGAAAAGAGATTGGGGAAGGTTGGATACCATTCCCTTAAAAAACAAGGTGGTTTACCCAGCACTTGGGAGGCAGAGACAGGATTGCTGAGTTCGCGGCGGCTTGCCTGGGCACCATAGTGAGCTCAGGGCCAGCCTGAACTACAAAGCGAGACCCTGTCTCAAAAAGGGAAAACAAAACAAAGCAAAACAAAGCAAAACAAAACAAAACAAAACAAAAACAAAAACAAGGTGGTTTAAGGGCTGGGGATTTAGCTCAAGTGGTACCGCACCAACTTTGGATGCAGAAGGGCCCAAGTTCGATCCCTGGCACCGTTAACCCCCCCCCCCCAAAACCAAGGTGGTTGAGTGAGGAAACCTAGTGGATATATTAGCCATTCATATTTAAAGCTTTTCAACTGCCCAGACTTATTTTCTATCAATTGTGACTACAAAATGAATAAATTTTCTGGGTCACTTAGGTAAAATGATATTTTAGGGACTTGTGAAAGGTTGAATTAGGTGTTTATTTCATATCCCAATTTAGTTTCAAATGCTGATACGTAATATGTTAAGGCCATTTGTGCTGTGACTGCAAAGTTGGGCCCAGTGGTTCCTATTAATGATGTTGATCAACATTTCTTTCCCAGAAAGAACTTTGTTTAAGTCTAGTTAGATCCATCTAACCTAGATGTGTACTGACTGTTTTTCAAAAATGCGCAATGAATCAATCCAATTCCAGAGCCTAGGAAAGATTCTGACCTAAATTAGAAACTCAAGCTCCCTTATTATTTTCATCCGAACACTCCTCATCACCATCCTCACTCTGGAATGAATACAGCTTCTGCAACAAAGTTTCTTTGTTTTCATGGAAATAAAAATGTGCTGTATTTAGACCAAACAATAAAAATAAATTACCAAACTACCTTCTAATGCATGGAGGGTCTGGAGAGAGGAAACCATCGCTGTTTAGGAACATAAAGTGACTCATTGTGCTAAACATTTTTATAAGGCTAGTTCTGTGTGTTTGGCTTGCATCTGTTACCTCTCAGCCAAAACGAAGGTCTGTACCGGCAAAGCAATTTTGAGTTGAACTGTAGCTACCAGAGGCCTCAGCGTCTAATGGGTCCACACCTTAGCAGATCAAAACACACTTTCTTTCTCATTTGACCTGTAAAGTATTTTTGTTGAAGAGATGAATGGTGTTCTCTATGAAGTTAGCTCATTTTAATTTGCAAAGATGTTTTTTTCAAATGTAATTTGCCTTATTCCTGCATTTTCAACATCTCTCTTTTATTTTTACTTATTTGTACTTTTGAACCCATTTTCCAAAAAGCCATAATGGACGTAGATATTGTATTCTTATATGTAGAATGATGAAATCATTCTTTCTTAGAGGTCATCATCTTGCTGTTAGAGTAGGAGGATGGCATGAGTTAAAAATAGTGTGATTAGCTGGGTGTGGTGTCTCACGCCTGTCATCCCGGCACTTGGGAGGCAGAGGCAGGAGGATTGCTGAGTTCGAGGCTTGCCTGAGCTACATAGTGAGCTCAGGGCCAGCCTGAACTACAAAGTGAGACCCTGTCTCAAAAAAAAAAAATAGTGATTTATAGCCAGAATATATACTTCTTTAATAAAGTACATAAATGCAATTTACTTATCCCTTTTCATTTCGTGTCTAAATTTTCAGGTCACTTTCATGAATTCAAAGGCAATTTACCAGTGATTTCTGGGTGCTGGGGCTGACTTTTTGTGCGTAATTGTAAGTATTATTCTTATTTTCATTACTATTTAGTGTAACAGTCATAGTGTATAAACAAATTCTTGACTCCCCTTGTATGTGAATTTTCATTAGTTTTTCTGGTAAGTGCTTTTTATGTATTATAATTTTTCCTAAATGTTTTCTTAGGGAGAATATAGAAAAAATTATAGTTAAAAAACTGTTATATTTTTTAAATAAAATAAGACCATGGAGGGCTCATTACAATAAGCCTAAAGAACATCTTACTTTTTGGGAAAAGAGCCTAACTCTAGGAGTGGTTACATTAAAGATTCTAGTCTATACACATATGAATAATTTACCCTTATAACTTCTTACATCTCCGGTTATCTGGCCTTGAAAAGTTTTATGCGGCTGTTCTCAGAGAAAAGATGTGAAAGGATGCAGATTTCAAAGAGCTGTCAGTGCATGAGGACATTATATACTAAGGAACCAAAGACTCATTAGGTGAATGTATAATATTCATCAAAATGGTTATATTCTTGCCCACTTTCTCATCCCGAAAGTACAGTCTAGCCCCTAAATATGTTTCCTTGAGAAATTAGGTAAATTTTAAGAAAAAATAGAATAAACTTTAAAGATCTATTAATGTCTTTAAATCAATTGATGCATATTTGTGATATAGAAATAGTTGACGTATATGACAGGTATTTAAAAATGTCTCCGTGTCTATAAGCCCATATTTGAGTGACTTATATGTGTATATTGTTGTAAACCACTGACACTTGAAGGCCTTTTTAATATCTGATAACAGCAAAAACATAAGAAAAATTTCCTTTATTTACATACTGCTATTAGAGAATATATTACTATGAAAGTATTTGAAAAATTTTTATAAATTAAAGTGATTAAGTATTTAAATAGAAAGCAGTGGAAATTTTATTTACAATCAGGTTTACCTTCATTAATAGTAATACTGATTCAGGTGGGCATTTGAACGAACTTTCTAAAAAGTATGTGTGGGTCTGGGGATTTAGCTCAGTGGTGCCGTGTGCCTGCCTGGTATGCACAAGATCTTTGAGTTCAATCCCTGGCACTGCAAGAAAGAAAGTATGTGTAATATTTAATACAGTTCAGTATATTTTGTATATTTTTAATGATTTAAGAATGTATAAATTGTTAATTTTATGAAAATGTATCAATTTACATCAAAAACTATTATTGACTAAAACACAAAATTGTATAATTGTGCATTTGGATTAAATATAAGGTCTTAATTTTAATTTGTACAAAGTATAATGTTGAGGATTGGGAGGCAAAGAAAATGGAGAAAGAAATAGAAAGTATTTTTAAAAGTTTCTTGGTGAGAATGGAATTGTAAGGGACTAGGTTGTCATGTTAGAAACGTGAGTGAAGGGGAATAATTCTAAGCTGTGCAAACCTTACTCTAGGGGGTTTGTCCTGTCTTTTACTTTTTCTTTTCTTTTCCTGGATATTATTTAATCATTTTCTTAAGTAAATTTTAATGATAATTATAGATTTTCAAGAGGCAAATAGAATCACCACCATTTCAACTAAGAGAATCTTTGTTATAAGTACACTTCTTATCACCCAAAGGCTTTAGTTCTTTTTTTTTAATTGAATTCTTTATTGGTACAATTTATATACATCTCAAAATCACATATAACATTGGGAAATTTGTACCAGTATATGTCACAAGTTAATTCTCATTTTTACCCATATCCCTACCCACTCCCCCTCCTCCCCCCTTTATACATGCTCTTTTATTTTCTTTCTGTATCATATTTATTCCTTCCCCTCATCACATTC
>PVIC010013323.1:0-38233 GCA_004025085.1 Thryonomys swinderianus
AAGGTCCTTAAGTAGACATAACAATGTTTACAAGGACCAAATTGGAGAACTAACACTTCCAAATGTTAAAATTCACTAAAATCCACAGTAATAAAGAAGATTTCAATAATAGGATAGGGATAGCATGCAGAAAAATGGAATACAACTATTCCACTAGTCCAAAGTGGCCCCATTCCTCCATGGTGAGAGTACCTAGTACATCGAGAGTCAAAGGATACTGAAGAGTTTCTCCAACAGATTATATTCAAAAGAATTAAATTGGAGCACTACTCACACTATACACAAAAATTAGACCAAAATGGAAGACAAGGACATATCTTTATGAGCTTAACAACAAAAACACAAGTGACCAAAAAATAGGGAAATTAGAATTCACCAAAATTTAAAAGTCATGTATTTCAAAACACAGCACTGAAGGGCCGGAGATTTAGCTCAGTGATTCCAGCGCCTGCATCGCAAGTGCAAGGTCCTGAGTTCGATCCCGGTGATCACATACAATGCTGGGCATAGTGACTCACGCCCACCAGCCATCAATACCACATACCACAGAGCCAGTGGTGGATCACGCCTGTCATCCCAGCACTCAGGAGGCAGAGGCAGGAGGATTGCTGAGTTCGAGGCTTGCCTGGGCTACATAGTGAGCTCAGAGCCAGCCTGAACTACAAAGCGAGACCCTGTCTCAAAAAAAAAAAAAAAGCACTGAAAAGAAAAAGACAACTTACAGAATGTGAAAACTATTTCATCTATAAATCTGATGAGTTTAATATACATAAAATTCCATAGCTCAAGAAGAGGACAAATAATCTAAAATAAACAAAAGACAAAACCCTTTGTACATTTTTAGAGAGAGTAGCAAACTGGGCAGCCACTATGGAAGATAGTTGACCAGTTACTCAGAAGTTAAACACAGAGTCCCCGAGTGGCCCTGCAGTTCCAGCCCTAAAGACCCCAAAGAGAACGACACACACACACGGCCCAACTCCTGAGCCCTGTCTCTTGCTCCAGCTGCCCCGTGGCGGTGACTCGAGCGACGGTCTACAGCTCCACACAATGGTCCCGGGTAGGTCCTCGCCCCAAGTCCACACACACACACACACACACACTTCTTGCTTCCTGGAGGAAACGTAACGCTCTGTGTGCACGGCCAGGAAGCCACGAGGGGCGGAAGCTGCGAGCTTGTCCTTGGTGGGTGGAAAACGGAAGCGCCGCATCCGAACGGCACCAGCGTTTTCCCGAGATGGCGCGCTGAGCGCTTGCCACAGGGGCGACCTCGGGGCCTGCTCTGTCCTCCCTCCTTCCTGTTCCCCGCGACGTCCCCATCGCCACCTAAACGCCGCCTCTTTTCTCGCTCTCGGCTCTTTAGGAACTCAAATTAAAACAGCCCTGGAACGTTCTACTCAGACATACGAGCAAAACTATGAAACTCTAATAAAGACACTTTTTCAGTTACGTAGGGATGATATACAAATAGGGAAGGAAGGATAGAAGGAGAGGGGAAGGGACAGGAAATCAAGGAAAACTGATACTAAATGTCATTCAGGAAACTGGTCGGTTTAAGTAGCGCGATGACCTCTGTGCCGCACAGCCCAGGGGTGCCCAGCCACTGCCCACCCCGCCTGGAGACCCACGGCCTGTTGGGATCCGGCCTCCGCGGCAGGAAGCGAGGGACGGGTGGCCCAGGGGAGCTTCTTGCTCTGCGCTCACCACCGCGCCTCCTCGCCGCCCCTGCCACGCTGCCCGCTGTGAGACCAGCAGGGATACGAGAGTCTCACCGCGGCGCGCGCCTCCCTGTGAGCTTCCAGCGCGAAGCGTCGGTGTTGTGCTCTAACGGGAGAGCAATAAAAAGAAGGCGTGCAATTTAATAATACTAGCAATGAAGTGTTGATACATGTAATGCCCTGGAGTCATCCTGAAACCATCTCTCCCAAGCCCACTGATTAAAAAAAAGAGTCTTCCGAGAAACCTGTTCCTGGTACCAAAAGGACTGCTGCTGTAGACCGAACTTCCAAAGAGTTAACTTGCGTCGGGGGGCCGGGTGATAACTTCAGTTTCTCATGACTATGAGCACTGAGAGAAAATAACCATGTACAGGAGACAGACGGGTGCAGTGATAAAACTAAAAGATGTGTACCCAGAAAACAGTGCAAGTGAAAAATAATTATCTCCTCCCCCACCTTGCCAAGCAAGGAAATAAAACCATAATAAAAGTATAGCTCACTAGTGAACAATATTTAGACAGCCGTGATGCTAGAAGTTTTATGATTGATTCCCTGAAACACATCGCCGTATTGGTAGGAGAGGAGAGGAAAGGTTTGCGAGCAGGGAAAAGAGCTAATTCATCACTTATCACACAAAAGAAGACAATAGAAAATATTTAAGCTGACGAGTCAACAGGAAGCTGTAGCAACAATAGGTGTTCAGTTAATGATCTATCTGCGGCAAGGGCAGTGCATCCTGTAGAACTGAGAAGAGGGCAAAAATGTAAGACCGTCTTACTTTCCCCACGGAGCTATACCGAATTGCATTTTTCACTTAATAATCTCTCTCCCCTGTCCTATCGCTTTCTTTGCAGACGAGCAGTGCAGCTCAGTCGCAGAGCACTTGGGTACCAAGCAGGAGATCCCGGGTCCAGCCGTTCATTTTCAAACTTCCATCTCAGATCCCACTGAACAGTCACCTTTTCTCCCATCTCCAGACTAAGACTATCAATGAAAGGAGAAAACACACTGGCGGTTCTACTGCCTTCCATTTAGATTAGGAAGGGATCAGAGTAACGCGGTAGAGGCGGTTACAGCCAGTGTTCACTTGCTCACCGGGCACTGGTCAGCCGGCCCTCCTCTTGCTGGGACCGAGTACCTAACGTACACAACACAGAGGAGGGAGGGTTTGCTTCTGTCCGAGGCTTTCCGAGGGCTGGTTATGGCAAAGTCAGGGTCAGCCTGCACCGGGTCTTCCCCGGCTCGTGTGGTAGTCTCAGATCTTGGATCCTTCTCCCAAAAGACTTTCCGGCAGATCCACACAGGGGCCTCGGGGCCAGAAAGTCAGTTTCAAGGAGCACTTTAGTGAGCAAGAAGCAAGTTCGCTTTCCTAGAGACGATCGGACACGGGGGAAGTCCAAGTGGCCAGACCGAAAGGAAGTGTCTGCCCTGAGGTCTGGCTGGGTTTCCTCTGGAGTTCTTAGAACTGGACGAGGGGTTGGGATGGGTGACACATGGGGCTTCTTTGCGATGAACTGAGAGTCCGCTCTCACTCTGGGAAGGGAAGTTTTTGATGGGGCGCAGGACTCAGGGCCAGCATGGTGTAAATTAGGTCGAACTGGACACCAAGATCTCTGTGCCCCGGGTTGCAATGTGTACGGCTAAGGAGGAGAGGGATTCTCGAGGGCGTCTGAGGTGCTCTTCTCAGGAAATCAGGGATCTGTAGACTCGGGAAATCCAGACCATGGGCTTTTGTTTTTTAATTGAATGCTTTACTGGTACATTTTATATACATCTCACAATCACACATAACATTGGGGGATTTGTACCAATACATGACACAAGTTAATTCTCATTTTTACCCATATCCCTACCCACCTACACCTCCCCACCCCCTATATATATGCTCTTTTATTTTCTTTCTGAACCATATTTATTCCTTCCCCTTATTACATTCCCACACCAGATTACCTTTGGAAATTTTCCATTCTACAGAAACTGTCATACTTTCTAGAGCTCATTTACATCTACAGGTGCTCATATTAAAGAGAAGATCCGGTATTTGCCTATCTGTGATCTATTTATTTCACTTATTAGTGTGTCCTCCACGTGTATCCATTTGCACATAAATGAATCCATCTTGTCATTCTTTATGGCGCAATAATACTACTCCATTTTATTTTTTAAAAACCCACATATTTCTTTATCCACTCTCCAGTTGATTGGCATTTGGGTTGTTTCCAAGACTGAGCTATCACGAATTGAGCTGCTATGAGCAAGGATGTACATCTGTCTTTCCGATGTGATTTTTTAAATCCTTTTGGGTATATTACTAGCAGGGTGATAGCAGGGTCAAATGGGACCCCTAGTCCTAGTTTCCCGAGAAATCTCCACACAGATCCCCACAATGGTTGCACAAGTCTGCAATCCCACCAACAGTGGAGAAGGGTTCCTTCCTCCCCACAGCCTCACCAGCATTTATTGTTGGTTGATTTTGTAATAGCAGCCATTCTTTGTGGAGTGAGATGAAATCTCAGTGTTGTTTTCATCTGCATCTCTCGAATGACCAGTGATGTTGAACATTTCTTCATGTGCTTCTTAGCTGCTTTGACTTCTGCCTCTGAGAAGTGTCTGTTCATTTCTTTTGCCCATTTTTGAATTGGGTCTTTAAACGTGGGGAGACTGACCTGTTTGAGTTCTTTCTATATTGTAGATAATAGCCCTTTGTCTGACCATGGGCTTTTTGCAGAATGTCCTTGTAGAGCTGCACTGTCAGTTCCCCAGTTGCGGATCACTTCTGGCCAAGCACCGCTCTCTCCATGGACTCAGGCCACGGTGCGCTGGCTCTGAGACAGAAGCGGTACGGCAGAAACGCCTGGGGGAGGAAAGCTGCTCAGCCTGTAGCAGCCAGGAAGCAGAGAGCAGGGAAACAGCGCCACAAAGAAGGGACCAAAGAAAGACCACACACAGAGATTCACACTCCCACGGCCCATCCACTCACACCCAGAAGAGGGCGCTACTGATCTCCACAAGTACCAAGTCAACCTGCTGGACAATGAAACTTAACTGCTACGTGACTGGTATGGTTTTTATGACGAGCCTTCAGGAACATTCCCACCGCCCAGATCACTTCTTTGGAACCATCTCACCTCGTACCCTGGCCTCTTGCGGCTGCCCACCCTCAAGCAAAGTGCCAACACAACGGCTTTGTTGGTTACCTTTCCAGGGGCCCCTGGTCCGCAGGAAAGCCTGGATCACCTCCAAGCCTCTAAACTGCTGCTATCTCCTCTCTGTCTCCTTTGCTGAAACCATTCCTGCTCCTCCTTTTGTCCCCTTCGTATAAGCACCATAATCTCTGCGTGGAACCCCACCCATTTCCCAGTTTGGAGTTACCCTGGAGAAGCTAGAAGGAAAAGTGGAGGAAAAGACATTAGTTTCTTCCTCTAGGCTGATGCTACTCGGGGTCTTTCCAAGTTTCTTAGAGAATGGAGCAGAAAGGGTGGCTGAGGGCCCCAAAGCTGAAGAAAGGTAGAATCATGTAGTTAAGAGACTACTAAAAATAGAAATCTATGCCTCTCCCTGACCCATTACTTAACCTCTCTGATCCTTAGTTACCTCATTAGAAAATAGAAATACAAATTGAGTCTTCCTTATCTTAAATGCCTGGAACCCAAAGTATTCTGTATTTGGAATTTTTTTCAGGTTTTGGCACATTTGCATACATAATATCTTAGATATATTGGAGTGGAACCCAATTCTAAGCACAAAATCCATTTGTACCAAATATACACCTCACATGCCCATAGGCAATTTTAGACAACATATTTAGTGCATCTGTATTTGTTTTTCTTTTTTTAATTGCAAACAGCACAAAAAAATAGTACAAAATTTTCCATTTGTGGTATCCTATTGGTGCTCAAATATTTTGGCTTTTGGAGCACTTTGAGTTTCAGATTTTCTGGAATAGACATGTTTGACCTCTACTTCAGAGAGTCACTATACTAGTTAAATGATAAATAAATCCAAAGACCTTAGATATAGCCTAGAACATGGAAAGTGCTATATGACTCATTATCTGCTACATATTAGAAAGATCTTAGGGGATGAGTCTAGTTATCTTGTCAATTCTCTTTATGCTGTGAGAGCTCTTAATACCTATTATTTTCAGCTTTGAGGCTATATCTATGATTCCAAGGCCAAAGCAAAATTGTACTTAATGTCTCCTATACATTTTATTTAGAAATGTGGAGATAAATACTGGAAGAAATAGCTAGAAGAGTAGACTGCAATTGTCTCTAGAGAGCAAGACTAGGGTGTTGTAGCCCTGTAGCAGCCTGCTGCGTCTCATTATAAGCCCATTAGTACTGTTTGATTTTTATAAACTAGATTCATGCAATACTTTGATAAAATTAACTTTTAATTTTTAAAGAAGAAAACAGAGACTATAAAACAGAATTCTATATGTTAACTAGTATCTATTTTGTTTTGACTTTCAGGAAATCATGACAACTCTGAAAAAAAATGACAGATCATACCAAAGCATATCACCAAATGAGGACTGAAAAAAAATTTAAGTAATTCTTTCTTCTTTATTTTTCCTTCTGTTCTTTTTCTTTCATATCAAATAGAAAACAAACCTATATGTTTTATTAAGGAAACCTCTCTAAAACTAAATTTTCAGTAGATCAATACAATATTTCTTGGTGGACTTTCAAGTTTACTCAGATTTAGAATGTGTTTACTGTACAGATATTTTTTTCCTCAGGCTACTCACTATACATTGCTTCATGAATTACCTTCCATATTTCCAAGGGCATTTTTTGCATGAAAATCATGTGTATTCTGTACATTGGTGGTTCAGCATCAGAAGACCACAGTGATTTTCAGAAATGAATGAATGAAATCCTAATATTTTACTAAGTATCATAAGATTAGAGAATTATTGATGTGGTAAACACAAGAGAGTCACATACAATTCTCAGCCTCAAGCCTATGCAAGTGAACAAAGGAAATAGTCCAACAGAGTGTTGACCAAGTGTTGTCAGGGCAGTTACAACAAGAAGGACAATGCTGGGTGTGGTGGCTCATGCCTGTAATCCCAACACTCGGGAGGCAAAGGCAGGAGGATTTCTGTGTTCAAGCTTTGCCTGGGCTTTGACCCTGTCTCAAATAAATAATCAATCAATCAATCAATCACCAGATAATATTTGTGCAAATTTAGGGTGTATAGTGGGAAATTTGGGCACATGTAGGTATTGTATAATGGTTACTCAGGATACCTAATCACCTCAAAGATGTGATCCACAAGTAGACTGAATGTTTAAAATTTTTAAGACTTTATTGCACTTAAAGACACTTGGCTATGGAGCCACCTCAAGGAACTCCCCCTCATTGAATATGCTAATCCCATCATTCTTGCTACTTTCAGAAGCAGTTCTGGAAGTCTTCTTTCATGAGTGTTTTTAGTTGCACTATCATGGCTACCCCTACGTCCTGAATTGATTCAAAGTATTCCCCATTCCTGATCATTTTGACTTTGAGGAAGAGCTGGAAGTCACACGATGCCAGATCCAGTGATCAGGTGAATGAAGACACCGTCATGTTTTCACCAACCCGTCTTTCCTTCGGACGGCACTGGACAGCAGCATTCACTGTATTTCTTTGTCACACCTCAGAGAGACACTCAGAACTGAGGACTTTTGGAACTCCTTCAGAAAGTGGCAAGAATGATGGGAAAAAATATGTTTCAAACTAGGGGAGATTCTGAGGGGGACTCATGGCAGCGTGTTTTTTGCTGTAAGAATTTTTATTTAAACATTACCATATATTTTGATCATACCTAGCGTTTATCATTCCTTTGTGATGAGAACGTGCAAAATTCTCTCTTCTAGCTATTGTGAACTATATAATATGCCATTATTAGCTATAATCACTCTTCTGTGTGATAGAACTTATTCCTCCTATCTGAAAAGATTTAAATCCCATTATTTGAAGCAACACAATAGACCAGGAGATCATAATGTTAAGTGAAATAAGACAGGCACAGAAAGATAAATACTGCATAATTTAGTTCATTTGAGGAATGTTAAAAAAAGTGAACTCTTAGCAGAGGAGAGCAGAATAGTGATTACCAGAGGGGTAGGAGAAGGAAGGGAATGGGAAGAGATTGATAACTTGTACAAAATTAGCAAGTATCTTAAGTTTGGGGGTATCATGGTCTCTGTTTCCATTAATCCATTCTGTCCTTGTATCAGAAGGTAGCCCCAGGCTACTTCACAAAACAGGAGAATTTCAGTGGGAAGTGCCTGAGTCTATCAGAGTAAGGTACAGGAGATACTATAACAGGAAAAAGGGAGATGGAAAGAAAAAAAAAAGGTAGCCCCAGAGTGCAATAATCAGTGAGTATGGCTGAACTTTTAGGAGCACTGAATTTTGAATTTCATAGAATTCTGTGTGTTACAAAATATTCTGTTAATTTTTTGAGCCATCTACAATGTACAGACCTGTTATAGTCAGGGTTTGCAAAGGAATAGATTTAATACAAGACACATACTTTATAAGATTATTTTACAATAGTCACCCAAGAAGCCAAACGCAGAAGAGTGTAAGAGATCTAACTGTACAGCAGAGACCCAAAGATTGCAGCCACGGGCCTGGATCCCACAGCAATGCTCCACACGTGTCCAGCTGGAGGCCTAGAGCCCAAGGCAATGTCCTCCATGAGTCCAGCCAGAGCCCTTGACCCCACGGCAGTGTCTCATGCTTGTCAGTATCAAGGATCTGCAGGGGAAGGCCCAAGGCCAGCGGTGGAAGCCAGAAAATCTGTGCCAGTGGGGAGAAGGATCTGTGTCACTGATCCCCAGGCTGAAGGATGTGCACTGGACCAGGAAGTGATGATCACTGTGGAAATCAGAGCTCTCCCGATGAGAGCAGCAGCCATTTGCAGGGACAGCGAGGCTCCCGAGCTCCTCCCCTGATGAGAACAGCCATGTTCATATCAGGAAAACCAATCCCAGCAAGCTTCTCCAAGAAAATCAATGCCCTGTAATCTTCCCTCCAGTTCTCTTTACATACTGCTGGCAACAATTCTCAAGTGGGTCTTCCATGCCCAGAGCTTCACTGACTCAGTTCAGCTGGGCATCCCAGTTGGCCCTCAGTTAATCTACTACAAGAACTTTCATGGACGGCTCACTGGCCATACACTAGGTGTCAAGTGGACATGATCCCACCTGCTATGGCTTGTCAAAGCTTAGTCTAAGCCATGCAAGACCAAGAGAGAACACAGGACCTGTGGGGACCCGGTTACCCTCATGAGGAGAACTGGGTGTCCATAACACGCTTGTCCATAACACGCTTGTGGACAAGTGTTATGGATGCAAGTGTCCATAACACGCTTGAGAGCAATCCTTTTTACCCACACAAGATAACAAAAAGAAAGCCACTGCCCCCTGTGCTCTGACATCTCACCGTGGTCTACAGTGATCAATGAGTCACCTTGTTAGTGGGCATAGGAGTTGGACCCTTGAGGGCCTCGCGTGAGAGAGCCAATTAGAACACTGAAGCCCCCAGATCTTAAGTAGTGTGATAGTCCTGTTTTTTAAAGGAACAGATTCAGCAGGAAGTTCTATCCCTTCGACACATACACATAGAGTGGAGAGGAGAATGAGATCAAGAGTTTGAGGAACTGGCTCGTAGACTACTACAAACCAGCAAGTTCAGTGCTTGTGGAGGAAGCTGGCAGATCTCTCCAGAGAGACCTGGGCATGAGCTGATGCTGCAGCTGAGTGCAAGTAGTCAGTCTCCTGGCAAAGCTGCCTCTTCCTCCGGGGATATCAGTCTTTGTCTAAAGGATTAGACCAGTGTATGTTACAGGGGTTTTACGGCTAAAATCTGTTCCTCCAAAATTCATGTGTCAGAAACATAATCTCCAAATTCACAGGTTGATGGTGGTTGGAGGTGGTGTTTTGGGGAGATAATTAAGGTCGGATGAGGTCACGACAGTGGGGTCCCCATGGTGGCATTCATGGCTTTATAAGAAGAGGAGGGAAGACCCAAGCTGGCACTCTTGCTCTACCTTGCCATGTTATGTCCATGCCATGAGGCAACAGAAATCCCTCACCTTGACCTTGGGCTTCCCAGCCTTCAGAACCCTACAGCATGTGTGTGACCAGGTCCAGCCCCTCCTTGGCCCATGAAGACTGCACTGCCGAAAGCGGGATCAAGGTTCACCCCGGAAGTGATCCTGACAGGACCGGCAGGGGAAATCCTTCTTGTGTGCTGTACAACATTCAGTACTGATTTCAGTTCATCAAGACCAATTAAAATGATCGATTCCAATCAATCACCAAATTTTCCTGGTCCCTAATATCCATAATGTTCATACACCACTGTACTGTCATTTTAAAGTTTTAGCTACACATCAGCTCCATTTTACTTATGCAACTAATAGCTTTCTGGCTACATTAGTGAGAACTCATTATCATCTTTTGCTACAGCTGAGGAAACTGACCTCTCTGGAGAATCATCAATACATTTCATTAAAGACTTTCTGTAAAAGCTGCATTGCACTTAAGTCTGTTGCATGTAGCAGTCAAGTAGCAAGCATAACCTTGATATCTGATCACTGAAAAGCCATCTTTGGAAGCTCTACCTCTGATATTCTCAGAGCTGTGCCAGGCTATGTAAAACCTGGTGGCAAAATGAAATATTTCTTGGGACGCTGCCTTAAGTCCCTCACTGACATTTCTTGTTCATCTGATGACAAAGTTAAGATATTTAATGGCCCAGAAGGGTGTCTAGGGTGTGCTAAATATTGACCTTCTCTCCAGAGGCCCCTCATGGCAGGATCTCTCGGTTAGTTCTTAAATCACTCAGAGCACCCTGCCAAGGGCAGTTTGCTAGTGCTTCAGAAAACAGAAGAAAGACGAAGTGAAAAGCGAGCCTGTATTTCCACATGCCAACGGCATCTTCAGTAATGTTCTGGGAAACATCACAATGTATGACCAATCTACCCAGCTTAAAGGAGCTGACAAGCCCAAGGGTCTCAGCCTCTGGATATAAGGAGGAAGTCGACACTGGAGCCTCAGAAACACACCCAGCAACCCAGGAGCACTTTGCCTGTGGTGTGTTCAGTAAATCCCATCAGAAGACAGCAAACCAGGTGAGCGCCCTTCTGGGTTATCAGTGAGGACGTGACGACTCAAGGGACAATACAGTAAGTGTCAAGGTCATTTTCAGTACTGCAAATAGAATCCAGGCCATCACACTAAGTTACATCCCCGGCCCTTTTTTAAATTTTTATTTGGAGACAGGGTTTCACTAAGTTGCTAAATCACTCAGGACAGGTTTGAACTTGCAATCCCTGTTTCAGCCTCTCGGAATACCGGGATTATAGGCCTTCACCACCACATCCAGCCAAGCCTCCGACACGCAGGATGCCTTTCCTGGAATCCCTACAAGGTAACTAGGAAGGTCCTCAGTCACAAGGCCTCAGGAGCCGAGAGCAAGGCAGGGCTGGCAGATTGGCTGAAGGCCTCGGCCATAGAGAAAGGTGGCAATGTCATCTCTCACCCTCTCTCATGCCCTGACTTCATACAGTTTCCCAGGCACTGATCTGCGGGTGGAGACCAGGCCCTGAGCTGACCCTGTCACCCACTCGGGTGCCCGGCACCTGAAAACCACCCTGTCTCCTGGTTTCCTCCCCCGACTCTGGCGAGGGATTGACAAGAGGCATGTTTACCACATTGCACGGATGTGAAACCCAGCCTGGAGACAATGCTCATTGCAATGGAGAGATCATTTCCAACACCCCCTTCCCCCTGCAAGCACAGGTGGGTAAACAGCGCTCAGGGTCTCACAGCAAGGGCTGTAATGTGGGACATCTGGGAATGTTAGGAGCAACTTTAGGCAGAAGTAGATAAATTAGCAACATATAAGGAGAGATTGAAAAAATACATGGGCCTGGGGATTTAGCTCAAGTGGTACCATGCCTACCTTGGAAGCACAAGGACCCGAGTTCAATCCCCCATACAGCAGAAAAAAAAAAGTCATAGTTGTATCCATAGATGTAGGAAAGACATTTGATAAATTATATTCATCTTGTGGCCGGAGGGTTAGCTCAGTGGTTCTGGCGTCTGCCTCACAAGCGCAAGGTCCTGAGTTCGATCCTCGGTAACCATATATAATGCTGGGCATGGAGACACGCCCACCAACAATCAATACCGCATACTACAATGCCGGACGTGGTGGCTCACGCCTGTAATCTCAGCACTTGGGAGGCAGAGACAGGAGGATTGCTGAGTTCACGGCAGCCTGCCTGGGCACCATAGTGAGCTCAGGGCCAGCCTGAACTACAAAGCGAGACCCTGGCTCAAAGAGCAAAAAGCAAAAAAAATAAAAAAAATTATATTCATCTTTAAAAAACTTACCAGATATAGTTTCCTGGATACTGTAACAAATGGTTATAAATTTGGTGGCTTAAAAATAAAAACAGTGTGTGCTTATATAAAAAACATCTAGTACAATGTAAAAGGCACAATGCCGTGAATCCCCGCAAAATATGTCCCCTGGTGTCGGACATTTATCCCATCCTTCTTGCCACTTTCTGAAACAGTTCTTGAAGTCTTCCTTTGTGGGTATCTTTATAAACTGAGATAAAAAATACAGTGAATGCTACTGCAGAGTGCCCCACTCCAACGAAAAGGCAGGCTCTCAAAAGCGTGACAGTGTGTCCTCTACCACCTACCTCATTCATCAGATCAGTGCTGTGATTCCTGCTTCGTCTCCAAAGTCAGAAGACCGTGAAAGGCACAGGCTCTGGGTCTGCCCTGGAGGACCTCACAGGAGTGGACTTCCAGAAGTGCTTCCGAAAGTGGCCCAACAATTGGATAAGTATGTTCAGAATGATGCAAATATCTTAAGAGGAGCTTCTTGGCACCATGTATTTTACTGTAATAAATTTTTAAAATGTAAGCACTCATCACATTTTTGCTAACCACACAGGTTTTCCCACATCCCAGAGAGTAGCCTGGTACAGCAGATCCTCAAGGTACGAGAGGCGTGACTGGGAACAACGTGGGTTATGACTGAAATTTTGGTTTTAACTTTTGAGCAGTCTTGAGTTATGACCCAAATGCCAGCCTCTTCTAGGTACTTCCAGGCGGTCTCAGGTACAGAGTCAACTCTTCCAGATAAAGAGTTCAGGAAGAAACATAACAACATGTTTTCCTGCATGGGTTTAACTGAGAAATCCTGGGTAATGTCTAAGGACACTGAGATCTGCCTGGGCACAAGAGAGAGGCTTCAAAGGCTGTGTAATGAAACCTAAACCTTCTGCTGACCAACTTATAACCAGCTCTGGTAAACAAAAACTGAGTTCTTAAGTCAAGGCTCCACTCTACCTGCTGAGTGGTTGCTATGCCCTTGAAGTAGAAACAGCACCATGCCCTACACATCTTGCTCCCTGTTGGCACCCCCACCCCTCAGAGGCCAGCATCAGCCTCTCCCTCTCTGTGGAGTCCAGAGAGACAGAGATGTACACTGGAGAACCCAGCAGCTTCTTAATTGCAAGGAAGGAGACCCAGTATGGGCCATTTTAAGTCCTGGAAGGACTACAGTGGCCCATGTGACTCCAGGAATGATGGGCCGAGCCAGCCTTGAGATAGGCAGGATGGAAATAGACCTCAGAATTTTCTAGAATCATAAATTGGGCCCCCATCTCTCCTCCCTGATTTTCCCTGCATTTTTATTCCAGCCATGCTCCCTACTGCCTGGACTTCTACACAAGGCTGAACAGAGATGCCAAGAGTTCCCCAAGGTAGAAGTATTTGTTACCACCAAGGTCCTCCTGAGGTAAACACATCACACCTACCCAGGTGTGGGGGTACATGCCTGTAATCCCAGCACTCTGGAAGGCTGAGGCAGGAAGTCTGCAGATTCAAACCCAGCCTGGGAAATTTAGTGACATAGGGAGACTTAGCTCAAAAGAAAAGAAAAGAGAAAAAAAAAGTTGCAGATATAGCCCAGAGTGAAGGCCCTGGACCTAAATGCACAGTGCAGAAAAAGGAGAGGGAGGGGGAGAGGGAAGGGAAGCCATCACACATTCAGCTATTTCAGGGGCGAAGGTATAACCTTGAGCGAGCTGTTTGTTCCCAACCCCACTGCAGTGGGGTGGAAGGGTTGAGCGATGTGATGAAAGACCCTGGTGGCCGCATTAAGGTTGGAAGAAAGAGAGACTATTTCCCAAGAAGGAGCTCTGCCCCACCCAGCCTTCTCTTCCCTGAGTACTGTCATCATCCCCCAAGACTCAGACAATGGCCTCGCATCTGCTACCACCTTGTCCCCCAAGACCAGGGGGACACCATCTTGAACACAGGTGTGGCCTGACTATGAACAGCTGTCACTCTGGTGGGCACAGAGATGAGAGAAGATGTTTCCAGTAAAAATGTCCCCAGCCGATGAATGTATTCATCACTTACCAATCTAATGGAAACTCTACACCCTTTGATCCGTGTCTCCCGCTCCCAGCTTCCCCCTGTCCAGCATCTGGTGACCACCTTTAGACTCTCTGCTTCTTTGAAGCAGTTTCTTTAGATTCCACAGCCAAGTGAGACCACGCAGGTCCAGCCCGTGTCTTTCTGCACCTGCCTTACTGTCACATACACGTAGCAAACATCATAATGTACCTCACAAACACACCCAGTTACTATTTGTTAACTAACAAAAATTGTTTGAGCAATCACTGTTTGCAATACAGAATCACGATGCTCCTGCTGTAGACTTCTTGCACACATGTAACCTACCTCCACCCCTTTCCATCCTTTGACCTTCCTCCCCCTCTCCTCCCCTTCCCCTAGTTCTCTTCCCTGCTTCCAAAAGTCTGCCTTTTTTTGTTTCCTTCCCTTTCTCCTTTGTCTTAAATATAAGCAAATCAATATAAAAGAAATAATAATAATAATTATCCATTTGGCCTAAAATGTAAGTAGCTATCATTGGACCCGATTTTACATAGCAAAGGAAAAGCAGCTTGGGGACCAATGAGCTGAAGTGTGTGGGAGATGCAGTCCTGTTAGGCACAACAAGACTCGCAGCTCCGAAGATGCGAGGTGTGGCCTTTCATAAGTACATGGGTGTCCCCTTGGCCGCCGGAGATACGTTTTAAGACTCTATGCCATGGAGCCCTGGACCATGGACCCTGCTGAGCCCTGCAGACACTGTGTTTTCCCTACACATGCACACCAGTGACAAACACATGAACAGCTGCTATTATTTAAATAGAGCAATTATAACAGCAACAGGCTCTAATAAAAGCTGTGCAATTATTCGTCATCTCTGTCTGTCTCGCTCTCACTCTCCCTCACTCTCTCTCTTCCTCTCGCTCTCAAAATACCTTGCAAATACTGCACTATAGGAATATCTTCAGACTGTATTAGTCACTCTCCTATCACCGGGACACAGAGCTCGACATCCATGACTTGCCTCACAGCTTCACTCTGTGAAGAAACCTCGTGTTTCTCTCCCTACTTTCTAGATTGTTCTCTACTCAACAGTCATATTGGTCTGATCACTGGATGCTGATTGCAAGGGTGCCTGGGAAAGAATCTGTGGCTGCTGTCAAGAGGAAGCAGAAGCTTGGACATTTCCCAAGTTCGGGAGGGTGCTCAGTAGTTGCCAAGGGATCCCAGGTTCACAGCTGTGCAGATTCACCCCGTGGCGTGAGAGAGCTGGAGTAAGCGGCTCCTTACCTCAGGTTCAGTGCGATGACAGCCCAGAAAGCATCCAGTACTTTCCTGTCCCTTCATTTTGCAATGCCTTGTCTGACCGCCAGGATGGCCAGTTCAAGCAGAATGGTTTCTGGCCCTTGCACCCCTCCCCAGCCACAGGAATTTCATCGCACCCTGCTTCCTTTCAAGAGCCACTTCTACCCACACCATCGAGATGAACTGAAGAATGGACCATGGGGTGCTAGGTCTCCTCTTTCTCAGAAGCAGCTCTTGTTTTTTTAATTGGTACATTTTATTAGTACATTATATATACACATCCCAAATACACTCCACAGAAGCAGCTATCCAGCCATGCTTTCTTTTTTGTTTTGAGCTCAAACTACCATATCACAATTAACCACTTTAAATCAGGCAACGTAGCAACATCCAGTACAGTCATGATGCTGCATAGATGCCCATCGCTGCTGACCAGTTCTGGGACATGTGCACCACTCCCCAGAGACGGCCCTGCTATCTGACCGGAAGTCTGACCCCATTCTCTTTTCCCCACAGTCTGCAAACCACTAGCCCACTTTCTCTACAGACCTTTGTATTCCGGGTTCTTCATGTAAATGGAATCATATGTTATGTGTCTTTCTGTGCCGGGGTTCTCCTACTGAGCATAGTGGTTTTAGGATTCATTCATGGTATAATAGCTATTTTTACTTTAATGAGTTTTGTCAATTTGCCATAGCAAGGTACTACAGATGAGGCCCTCACACAACAGCCATTACTCATCTTACAGGTCTGGAATCCAAGAGCCCAAGGTGAAGGTGGGAACAAGTCAGTCTCTTTCTTTTATCTGTGTGGGGGGGGGATAAGTGTGGGTATATAGTACTGGGGATTGAACCCAACGTCTTCACACTGAGTCACATCCCCAGCCTATTTATCATTCATTCATTCATTTAGATTGGGCCTCATTAAGTCACCGAGTTGTCCAGGCTAGGTTCAGATGGGCAACCCTGAGGCACAGGGTCGATCTCTTCCGAAGCCTCCTTCTTCATTTGACGAGAGCCACCGTTCCCCTATGTCTTCCCATTATCTTCCCTATACATCGATGTTCCAATTTTCACTTTTGTGTACCGATGCTCATATTGAATCAGGGCTCACCCTGAGGTCCTTGTTTAACTTGATAATCTCCGTAAAGACTCACCTGCAGATAAGGCTGGACTCTAAGGGATTGGGGGTTAGGGTTTTAACATCAACTTTAGGGAGATACAGGGGAACCCACCGCCCACAGCTTTTTTTTACTAAAGATTAGAGAAACCAAGGTCTTGACACCCTGTAGCACACAGACCCTGGTAGGATGTTACCCTCCAGTTATTCCTGCTTGTGGTGATTTCCAGAAACCTCAACGCTCGTCTCTCTTCCCATGTTCTTGATACCCATCTCCTGCGTCCTTCTTGCTACTTCTCAAATCACTTGGGCCTCCTGCTCCCCCAAAACCCCATCCCCAGGATCTCCTAGTGAGACTAGCATGCCCCCGCCTTGCCCACAGACAAAACGCCCACAGACTCCTACTCGCCCAGGGTGCCCAGGGTAACCCCACGTGGAAGCCCCAGGACTCTTGCGTGTGCTTCGATCTTCCAACTTCTTGCTTTTGTGTCTCTTGGTCTTCAGGGACCTGCTAACCCAACTGGTCATTTTGTGAAATACCAACTTCGGCAGCTCAGTTAGTCCTTGAGGCCAGACGGGCTTTGTAAGGGCACACGAGGCCCTCCCCACGCTGCTGTGAAACGTGGCAGCGACAGGAGCCCAGGCCTGGAGGAGCCGAGACCGCGTCCTCACAGCGGGACTCCTCCGGGCGGGGACACTGTGATCTATCTCAGCCCAAACCTCTTCCTTTCCATTTCCCTTCTGAAAGCACTTGAATTAAGATCTGCTGACTGAGCAGAGGACTCAGCCGAGGGAAGGAGACTACAGGCCCCTCCTCACAAGGCAGAATGCAACATGGTGGGAGATAAGTCGTGAGCCCCTCAGTGCGCCTCACGCTACCTGCTTGCCAAGTGGAGCTAATCTCAACCATCCGCTTCTACCACAACGGCTCCAAAACACAAAAGCCAATCCAGAAACGAAGGATTTTTTTCCTATGACTTATTCATTTAGCCTCATAATAAATGTCCAGTAGAGGATCACACTAGGGTGGAGCCCCAGGGAATCTTCTCTGAGCTTGCCTTGACTCCTCTAACCTCATCCAAACTCTTTTTCTAGCTTCCATGAAAGAAAGCCCAATGCTTCGTTTAGCGAATTAACCTCAGACGTTAGAAATGATTTCTTCACAGCCGTAGGGAGGCCGTCCGGGTTATATCAAAGCGGTGATCAGGAGGGAAGGCCAAAAGCCAATCTATTGGGAAAGCAATCTGGATTTATCTGGAAAAGTGATTTATCCTTCAGAGAGCAGGAGGCAGAGCCAGGGACGGGAGACAGCTCACAGATCAACCCTCTGTTACCCTCTGAACCATAAGCCTGTGTTGCCCCGGACTGAGTTCAGAGGGGCTCAAGTCTGCTCAAGTCTGAGCACAACAATAATTGTCTCATATACAGTAAAACAGATGAAGTGGAAGGAATATGTTAACCGGCACTGTAATGGGCAATTGCCTGTGTTCACAAGGCGTCCGAGCCTTGTATCCACACTGTTCCACATGCTACATTAACTCCAGCCTCCGAGTAAGGTTTTCACTCAGACGTGAAATAATTACTCCTCTAACAACATGTGGCAACAGGGAAATGCCCAGTGTTCGTTTTGACACATCCAAACACATTCTAACGCGGAGTGTGAGGCATTTCCCCGAAGGACATGGCACATCTTAAAGGTGCAATCGCTTCCTGGTCTAAACTAAACCGAGGTTACTAATTAGTGCCCTGGTGCTGGCGGAGGAACGGGTCCATCTCTGCATGCGGGAGTTCTGGACTCCGCCGTTTATTATTTATCGCACAGCCTCAGTAAAGGAAGAGTGCTCACGGTGAGGCTTTGGGACAGGAGGAGAACTATGCTGACTGCTGCATCCTACAGGCTCTTCCTGCAGCCGCGCCATCTGGCCAGACGACACATTGCCTCGTACCGTGTTCTGGAAGGTTTCCACCCGCGGCCGGACTCCAGTGATAAGCTGCGTAGTCTCATCCACATTTGGGGAGGAGATTTATTTCCAGCAGGGTATTTGAGCTCGTGCGCTAAATGCAAATGGCTTCCAGAAGGGTTCCGGCGTGCAAGGGTGCTGCTGTCTTCATGTTAACATCCAAGCTCACTTGGCATCCCTTGATGTTAACTGCGGTACAGAACCAGGACTCAGACAGCAGTGGGCAGCAGCTCTCGGCTCACTGGGCCTGCTGGGTTCCACGCTTCAGATTCTCTTTCGTCTTATCCAGGCCGGAAGTTAAAAACTTAAACAGGAGTCACATTCTTACTGCTGCGGATCCTGCCGCCTGGGCACCACACTGCGGGGACCCTGGAGATCCTTTCTTCCCTCCACTGGGCACAGGAGACAAATGGGGCACAGAGAGCCGAGGAGACGCTTCCGGGATCCCACCGAACGTGAACTTGACTCCCAGAACCACAGAACGTCACTTCCAGATGGGGGTCGTGATCCCCAGTGCGGAATATGGCCTTTCCCCTTCCCTGGGGGCCCGAGTTCTTCCCAGTTCCTGTTAGATCGAATCTCATCCTTCCAGGAAAGAAGATAAAAATCAAATGAGGGCCGGAATCAACTCTATCACCACTTCAGAGCAGCCCGGACCCTGCGTACAGGTGACCCGCACTGGTTCTAATTATACACAGAGGAAGTATGTCATTGTTTTCACCCTTCTGGAGACTCCGGATGCGGGGGCTTTGGCTTTCCTTAGATGTCTCTGGCACAGCCGTCCCGGTCACATGCCTTCGTTTCCCTCCCTCAGATGCGCTACTTTTACACCTGGGCTCAGCAGACAGCTTTTTTAACGGATTTCCTCCTTCTTTCTTCTTTGGAGCTTCCTAAAATAGTGCACTGGAGTCTGGGGGGCTGTGCTAAGCCCCTGCAAGTCCCGGATGCTGCTCACTGCTTGTTGGAAACCCCGACATCGCATCTCTCGCGGTGGAGACCCTTCCCCGTCTTGGCTGCCACCCCCGGCTCCTGTCACCAGGGCTCCCATCACTTCCGCTTCGCCAACCAAGTGTGCTCTGTGGGCTGGAACCCAGCCCGGAGCCGCGGATCCCTCTGATTGCCTTTTGGACCCCCTGGGAAATGGTCTTGGCAGCCCCGTCAAAACTGTGTCAGGAACTCCGGATTTCAAGGAAGAGGACTTCCCGCTGACGCCAGCATGGAGTCTGAACGGTGCTTCTGTCGCTTCTGCCTCACCCCAACTCTGGTCCGTGAGCGATGTTTCATGCCACGCGTTCTGGCCCCTGTCCTTTAGCGGGGCGCGCCAGCCAACCCCTGTACCTCCCCTCGCTCCTGGTTTCTCCAAAGTCTTCCAGACCCTTCCTGCCCATGGACAGGGCAACATGCGAACACGTGGGTGGGAGGCTCTGGGCCTGCAGAGCTGTTCCCATTGGCCCCAAATACGCCAGATACCTTTGTATTTACACGCGTGTGTGTGTGCGCACACACACACACACCTCTTCCACGGAAGCAACTCCACCACTGTTTGCTGCACAACTAGGTTTCTGTGGAAGGATTTGTCCGGAGTGAAGATTTGGCCAGGCGCGGTGGTGCCCTCCGGGAAGCCCAGCATTCTGCAAAGATGAGTCAGGAGAACCAAAACTTGAAAGCCCGGCCTGGCCAACTCACAGTTCAAAGACCCTGTCTCAAACTTCTAAAAAGTTCTCTAAAAAGGGACTGGGGATGTGGTTCGGGGCAGAGCCCTGAGTTGAATCGCCAGTCCTGGAACAAACAGATTTAGTACAATTTTACCTTATGGATGTAGAAGTAGAAGCTCAGAAGTTGTTTATACAAATTATAGTGCCAACTAGTGATACAGTAGGGTACATTCTATCTCCTTTTTATTCTTTTTCTCTTTTACACTTCCAGGATTGAAACCCAGAGTTCTGCAAATACCTGCCACACCCTCTACCCCCAAGCTGTTCTCCCAGCCCATTTATAAAACTTTTCTTGTGAGCTAAGTTCTTGCTCTATTACCCAGGCTGGGCTCAGGCCTGAGATCCTCCTGCCTCAGCCTTGGAGTAGCTGGGGTTACAGGCAGCACCGCCACACCTACCCCGAACTCCCCTTCCTCCTGGACCCAGGCTCTGACCACCAAACCAACCCTGCAGGTCCCTCTTACTGACACGCTGATGATCTTGGGTCTATTTCAGTTTGTCTTGGAGGAGACGCTGAAATCATAAAGTTGGCCTTTTTTTTTCAGTTTTGAGGGAGTGTTTTGTTTTGACACAACTGCTCCTAAAAGAAATAAAAAGAATGTACAATGTTGCCCTGGAAAAAAAAAAAAAGGCTTCACAAAATGACTCCTGGGAGTGTGTGAGGTGGGAAGGGAAAGAGACAGGTATAGCAAAAACTTGGGCCAGAGGGTTAGCTCAGTGGTTCCGGCGCCTGCCTCACAAGCGCAAGGTCCTGAGTTCGATCCCCAGTAACTACATACAATGCTGGGGCATGAAGACTCACACCCACCAGCAATCAATACCATATACCACAGTGCCAGGCGTGGTGGCTCAAGCCTGTCATCCCAGCACTTGGGAAGCAGAGGCAGGAGGATTGCTGAGTTCGAGGCTTGCCTGGGCTACATAGTGAGCTCAGAGCCAGCCTGAACTACAAAGCGAGACCTTGTCTCAAAAAAAAACAAAAAAAAACTGGAGGTTTGTCCATGGAAAATTTTCTCGGCACCAAAACCCAGTCCCATCCCCAGTCTTTGGAGGACTGCAAGGAAGAGACGTTCCATTGTGACACATTTTAATAAAGTATGCTAAATTATATGCTGGTGGCATTAATAGCAATCAAGTCTCCTGAAACATGGGATCTAATGGCTCATAAATGAGATGCAAGCTCCTTTTTACAGACCCACTATAATAAACTAATTATTTTGGAACTCTCCAATTATGCATTTTTCAAAAAGCTGAACTGCATTAAAAACATGTTACAGCTTTATAGATCTTGTCTGTGGGGAGAAAAGGAGATACGTCTACTCACAAGCGGGGGGGGGGGGGTTGACAGAGACAGGGAGAGAGAGAGACAGAGAATAGATAAAGAATGAGCCAGCTGCCAAGTGACAAGTATAGTGGAGGAAGACAAAGACCTGTCAGTTTCCTCGTCAGTTACAGCTGGTCGCTAACCCACCAGAGAGCAAATCAGCAGCCATCAGAGAGGGCTCTGTTGGAATGATGGAGTCCGCGATCTCCGCTGATTTATTCAGCGCCCGGGGTCCTGAAGGGTGTCTGTTGCTGTGGGATTAAGATTTCTCTGCTCAGAGGCATCCAGAGGCTCAGAGAGAACCCGACCACGTCAGAAACACTCAGGCCGCCGATCTCCGGGTAGAGGGAGGCACCTGACGAGCTGCCACAGAAGACAGGGGCTGTGGGTGAGCCCAGGAGGCGCGGAGTGACCCTGGGGGGCTGCAGGGAGGGGCTGACAGGGCACAGTCCGTATCAGGTAGTTAACGCCAGGGCCTGAGAACCACAGGACTCTGCAGATGCTTCTGAAAAGCCCCCGCCCCACTCCCCGCTGTGCCCCCAGGTGGGTTTGAATCACACTTGCTTCCACTGGGACAGCCACATGCATCGCCTGACGTTGGGTGCCAGTGACAGGCATTATTTAAATGCTATAAAGCATTATACATTCACCGTAAAAAAGCATTGGAGGTCCCAGTTCACAAAAAGCACACCATACATAAGGTTGGTTTCACTGTGTTCCTTTTTCTTTCCGAATTAATAACAGAGCCTCTGGTCTGAGGATGTAGCCTAGTAGTAGAGCACTCACCTAGCGCGGGAAAGGCCCTGGGTTCAACCCCAGCCAGGTGCGGCAGGACGTGCATCTCGTCTCAGCACACTCGGAAGACAAAGAAGGAGGATCGCTCGCCCGAGCCCAGCCTGAGCAACTGGGCTACGCAGGGAGACCCTCTCTCAAAATAAAAAGTTAAAAGGGGAAAGGAATAAGAGGAGCGGGAGGAATCAGAGGTCATGGAAAGGGATGGAAAAGGAGAGAGATGAAACAAGGGAAATAGAGCTTTTCCAAATGGGAAGGGGACCACGGGTCGGAAGGAACAGGAAGCGATGGGAAGGGTAAGAAGAGAAGTATTCAGCTGTGTTATGTCTCTGCACCAACTCCCCACAATAAATGTAACCATCATGTGCTGCAAACATCTACTAATAAAAAATAAATTTGCTGGTTCTGTCTAAAACTGCTTCGTTTTCATCTGCATTTCAATCACCACCAATGAGATGGAGGATTCCATATATTTTCTACCAGAAGGTTTCCTCCTTTGTGAGTTTGTACCTCTTGCTCTTTGCTGAGCTGTGTGATGGCAGCTTTGCTCATCGCTGTGCGCGAGAAGCATCTAGAAGTGCCTCGACTTAGCACACTCACAGATGAAGGCCATTCGATCCGGCCATTAGATCTAACGCAGCCCGTTAGGTCCTAGGCTCCTAGGACCACCTAGGACGAGGTCCACCTTGCTGCTCAGCTCGGGGCCAGAGGCGATGCCCTTGACCTCTGTGTCCCCAGCAGCTGGGCCCCGTAAATGGATGGATGGATTGATTCATTACCAATCACACAGGCAGCCTTTGGATGCCACATGTGTGACGAGCATTCTCCAGTTTACTTGCTTTTAAGTATTTTTATGCACGTCTACATCTCATCTTTGTGATCTCCTTTGTGTTTCATTTCTCTTACTGCATCTAAACCGTGGAGGTGTCCCCCATCCAAGGGCTACTCAAATATGCAGTTCCATTTTCTCTTCGTGTCCCCACTGTTTGCTGTTCTCCAGTCCAATTTATTTCTCACGTTCTTAATGGAAGTCAGTCGACTGGACCGGACCACCAGTGTCTCCTCGGAACCAAGTGCTTAGGCGAACAGTCCCTTCAGGGACCTGGGGAGGCCACTGCCTCATGGCGCTGCATGTTTTCCTGCCTCTACTGCCAGGTGGCCTTCTAGAGAGAATAATGTTTAGCAGCAGGCTGAGCTCCCCTCTGCCGGGAAGGATGTTACAAACACCAGGCCTCTCCTCTCAGTAGGGGGCTTCCTACTAAATCAGTTAATCTTCCTCCCCCACCTGAGAAGCAGGGTATGCAGCGTCTTTATTTACAAAGGTTAAACATTCCTTTAATTGGATTGCTGGCATTTAAGCCCCCAGCCCTCTCCCCTTTCTCTTTGTCCCTCTCATACATACCTGGAGGAGAGCCTGAAAGAAATGCCAAGGGAAGGTTTCATTTTAATAAAGCGGAGATGAGGCAGGTCCCTTCGGAGACTTCTGTTACAGCTCCGAGCCACCACGAACTAATGAATTGGATCACAAAAGGTCCCCAGCCACTGCACCGGAGAGCCAAGGAAATGCGAGAACTTGCACAGACGCCAGGGGAGAGTGAGATTCGGAGCGTGTGTGGGCTGTTCTCAAAGCACTGCTTCCTTCTCTGAGAATCAAGTCACTGACAGATGCACGTTCATAGTCTGGCTTTCTGAAGGCAATCATGCGGTGATACGTTAACAGAGAGAACACAGAAGACAGAGAGCATCACATGATGTTCCCATTGGGCACCATCTAGGTCATAACAACAGGCACACTCTTCCTTTACTGGGTCCCCACTCGTAAGTAATTCCTAAGTTCCTTCCCCTCATTGACCCTCTCTGCATTACCTCTATTTAGCTCAATCATTCTAGTAGTAGACAGAGAGTTCATCATGATGTTGGCAAAGAAAAACAAAGGCATGGGAGAAATCCAGAGACATGTATACTTACATGTATGAACATCTATGTGATGGCAAAGCTTGATTGTCATCTGGACTGAAATAAAAAAAAGATGCATGGAAAAGTGATTGGTTTGTAGGCCACTGTACTGATGAGTTGATTAATCTACCCAATGTGCTGCCAAGAGCAGGGTCCCTGCATTTGGGGGATGTGTCTCTAGCTGGAGTTCTTCCCCGTGTTCTAGTCCAATTGCAATGACGTAAGCACTTTTCCTCTGCCAAGTGCTTCCACCATGATAGTTCTGCTTTCAAGCCAACCAACCATGCCCTGGGTCTTCTGAAACCAGGAAAAAAAGTAAACCACCTCCTCCTTTAAGTCATGGGTATTGAGGGGGTTTTTTTGTTTTGTTTTTTGTTTTTTGGGTTTTTTTTTTGGAGACAGGGTCTCACTTTGTAGTTCAGGCTGGCCCTCAGCTCACTATGTAGCCCAGGCAAGCCTCAAACTCAGCAATCCTCCTGCCTCTGCCTCCCGAGTGCTGGGATCACAGGTGTGAGCCACCACGCCCGGAACTGTGGTATGTGGTATTGATTGCTGGTGGGCGTGAGTCACCACACCCAGCATTTTATGTGGTCACCGGGATCGAACTCAAGACCTTGCGCTTGCCAGGCAGGCACTGGAACCACTGAGCTAAATCTCCGGCCTGAGTATTTTTATTTTTGCTAGTAACAGGGAAATGAAGTTGATCAATACAATCTATAAAAACGAGTATGCTGGCTCAAAAGGTCACAACTTTAAATTCTTAAATTCCTCATCTTCAGGCTAAAACCAAACAAATAAAACTCTTTTGAACCCGACTTAGCTGTTTATTCTCTCAGATGAAGGAAGAAGAGCAAAGCGTGAAGATGGATTCTTCAGAGGAAAATTAAAACAAAACAAAACAAATAGCCGTAGAAAGCAAATGTGTTCATTAACTGACTTCGGTAGGTGTGTTCTGGACACTTTCTAGACAGATACACAATAGTGTCCACATTTTATACAGAAATTAACCTCAGTGGCTGTATTCCCCCACACTTCCCAATTAACTAGATGCTTCCTAAGGGCTGAATCTTTCACACTGTGTATGTGTGTGTGTTTAAGTATTCTCAATACATAGAACATTGTAGATGCTCAGTTTACATTTGCTAAATAAATTTAAATAACTGATCTAATTTATTTTGAGGCTTACCTGGGCTACATAGTGATTTCAGCCTGAACTACACAGTGAGACCCTGTTTCAAAAAAAAAAAAATGGCAAAGCTTATTTAACAGACTTCAGAGTATCTGTACATTTCACTATATGTAAATTCTACCTGAGCTTAAAAATCCAATAGACTGACCCACTCTGATATCCTTCCCCCAAAGAACAGCCTAGTGCCTGGACCATGCAGGCCACTGATGACTCTCATCTTCAGGCATAGGGAAAGAATCTGACTGTCAATAATATTTGGATATTACACAGCACTACAACTCTTGGCAAACAGAGGACAAAAAACCTTTTGACTGATCTCTGTTTCTTATTACCCTAGAATTTATCATTTCTATTTCTTTGAAGAGCTTTATTCCACAGTGGAACTCAAAGAGAAGAGGCAATCCATCATCTGGAAGATGCTAATATTTGCAACTCATATTTCAACTCATGAAAAATAAAATGCTTTGTCTTGGCTGTAGAGCAAAAAAAAAAATCTTTCCTTACCCAAATCCAGTGTATCCATCACTGCAAAACTCATGCCTCTGGACTTGAAAGAGGTAGAGTGGACTTTTTCAATAAGAAGCTGAAAGAATAGCATAATAGTGTCTCTTGCATTTGATTATAGTGATCTAAAGGGAAGATCATATTAATGGAGTTATAATCTACCAATCATTTTCAGAGGATAAAGTGGCCAGTTAGAAATGCATCAAGCACCTATGTATTATGCAGCAAACCTAATTGCATATTAGCCCATCCAAAGATTTATGCAGTCACTCCACCATTCTGTTGTTCTCCACTTTTTGCTAAGAGGAGATGAAATAGACCAGATGAGTTAACAGATCTCTCAAGGGAGACAGGAGATGTAGCTCACTGGAACAAGTTCTTATCACCCATGTACAAGGCCCTGGCTCCATCCACAGCAATGCAAAAATAGAAACTAAAATTTAAAACAATCATTCAATTTCCTCGTCTAAATGAATTTCTTTATCAGTAAAATGGGTGAGGGGTACAGTCTCTCTTTACTCACTTTTAAATCAAACTTCAGCCATTGGCATATTTCTCTTTCAAACTCAGTCTTGAATAGACACACTTCTTATTCATAATACACACTTAGTCACTTCAACTATACAACCCAGCTAGGCTTATTTTTGGAAAACAGAAAGAAAAATCAAGAAAGGAAACTGAACAGAACTTTTAAAATCACCTTTTATCCTCTATACCAAATTAACTACTGTTAATTATTTTGTGTTGATTTCTTCCAGGTATTTAAAACACTTTTTAATTGATTGCCTCTATACAAATTGTTTTGATACCTTTTTACTCTTAATTAATACATTCTGAATATTTTCATCTATAAACTTTCCTAAATCATTATTTTAATGACTTTATAAGTTAATCAGTTCTGTATTATGAATATTCATCTCTTCTTGGTTTTGGTATCATAAAGTGTTGTAATGCGTAATCTTATAAAAAAAGGTTTGTACATTGTTATTTCCTGAGGAGAGTAATCTAGAAATAGAAGTCTAGATCAATATGTAATGCATATTTAGGGAGTATTATAGTACACTCTTAAATTTCACCCAGAAATTTGTTTTTCTGCTGCTGTATATAACCTCTCCCATTGGTACCTCAGCCACATTGAGTATGACCATGGACGTTTTTAAATCTTCCAAAACAACTTCTTTATTTTGCATCCCTTGGACTATAAGTATTCTCTTTTATGTTTTGTATAAAATCTGAGAAGAGGTACTGAATGGAATGATTTGGGTCATGTACCCATTTACTGAGACAGGCACTCAGGCCAGAGGAGGAGGCTCTACTGTCGGCTAGGCCTCGGTCTCAGGTCTACTCAGCGACCAGAAGTGGAGTTCTACAACTGTCAGCCCCAGTAGATCACATGGGATGGAGTGAGGAAGATTTTCATAAGAGAGGATTGCTGTAAATAAAAGAAGAGGAAAAGCACACCGGTCAGCTTTGCGAGGGGGAGTGAAAATGATCAAAGGGAAATGTGTGTGTGTCTGTCTGTCTGTCTGTCTCTGTGTCTGTGTCTGTGTGTGTCTGTGTATGTACCAACTCCCCAAGAGGAATAAAGAGGAATATAATTATATATCACAAACATATACTAATAGAAATAGAAATAATAAAAAACACCTGTCCTCTCAAAAAATACATTGCACAGTTGTTTCTTATGTTTGAGAGCTTCCTTTTGTTAAGAGTAATTTTGTTACACTTATTCTCTGTTTTGCCCTACTCCTTTTAATAAACAGTACTATTCCCCAAGCTACTAAGAACACCTTTTTCATTTCTTTGTAAGAAATGTTTTATTTTTCATATTCTTAATTAAAGAAGAAAGCTCAAAAGCAAGAAATAAATCAGTTTGGGCCTCACAAGAAACTACATTCACAATGTGCATTTTCACTGTAGGAGACAGAGCTGGTGAATGAGCCAACATACCACAAAGGAAGAGCTGGCCGTGCACACCCTTCTTGGGCCGTCCAGGCCCCACAAATTACCCCAGAATTATTCCTGCACGGGTCCTCAGTGACCTTGGGATCTCAAACCCCAAATCTCTTCCTCTCTGGCTCTCTTGACTCTTCTAGAGAAACGTCTCTCCATTGTTTTTCATCACTCTTCCTTTCTCTCCTTCCTTCCTTTCTCCCCTGGGCCTGTTTGAAATGAATCATTTCTGATTTCCTACAATCATATCGATGACCACTTCTCAGCCTGCTCCACAACTGCTTTGTCCTCTCCTCCCACAATCCCTTCCTTCTTGACATGGCCTCTTGCTTTGTTTCCTAACAAAGCCAGGGTTTGCCATAGAGCAAAGGGTTGCCATAAGAGAACACCATGAACTAGGTGACCTAATGCACAAGAAATGAATTGTCTTATGGTCTTTGAGGCTAGAAGTCCACAGTCAGGGTTTAAGGAGGGAAATACTCCCTCTGTCATTCTAGCGGATACCATTTCCTTGTCTCTTCCAGTGTCTGGTGTTGGCCAGTAGCGATGTTGCTTGGCACGTGACTATATGACTGCAGTCACCTGGTTGTCCTCACTGCTCTTTCACACCAGCTTGCCCGAAACAGCCATGTCTTCTGAGTCATGATGTACATTAGTTTGACATAAGGGAACAAAAATTTCATGAATGGACTTTTTCAATAACAGTTACATTTTATAATATCTGCCCAGAAACTTCCTGAAATATCTATGGAAACTTGCAAGTCTAGTGGAGCTAGGAAGTTGTGGAAAGTTTGCAGGAAATTTTATCTCAGCTAAGACTGAAGAGATCTGTTTTAAAATTTTTGTCTCTTTAAAATTACAAACTGTTCTTGAAATATCGATCTGTTTTTTAGTAACAGACTACATGAAGTTTTTACCTTTTGATTAATCCAAACTCATGTCTCATTAGAATACTTTACTGTACTTTGTGTTGATTTTAGTATGTCTTAGATAAAGAGAACTGAGTCTCCTCACTTTTAGGAGAATTAATTTTTTTATATAACTGCAGTTACATTAAAATCTTCCATTGTAATTTTGGCTGCATAAAACTTAAATATTATTTACAGTGACCTAGGATCTTATTTAGTCAGGAATTCAGACTTCTTGATATTTTTGATAACTTTGACTTCTCAAAACAAAATCCAAAATGAATCAATCTTGATCTCCAATTGCAATTTTTTCCCCTACAATGCCGGATCAAACCCAAGATCTCAAGTATATGAGGCATGTGCTCTATCACTGTGTCTCTGAGATCTGAAATGACTGAGATTTCCAGAAGATTCTAGGAAAACTCCAAAGGATTGTTTTCCTAGAAAAATTCATTAAGAGATTAATCTTTTTTTGTGTGTGGTACCATGGATTCTTGGGCCCTTGTGCATCCAAGGTTAGTGTGGTACCCCTTGAGCTAAATCCCTAGCCCTAAGAGATGAATTTTAAGAAATAATTAGGTTTAATTAATGTATTAAACTGCATGAGAGATATTTTCAAATAAGAAGAGGGAGCCTAATTCTCTGTACATTATTTTCATGTGTGTACCCAGTAACATAAGGATTTCAAAGTTGTAAAAAGTTCCTAGACGTTTGTCATACATTGACTCTCTGAAGTGTCCTAGTGTTCCTTTGCTCAAGCAACGATATAATGTTACCTGTAAAATATCCAGTCACTATTTTAAAACATTGCATGTTAGAGAAACAACCAAATTTTCTAATCAACAGACTTTTAACAATGCAATTTAAAGTCTTTTGTTATTCATGGATATTATTTGTTTTTGCCCAATTCTTCCCCAAAAGCATTTTAATCAGCTACAAATTAAACTAGTTCATTTTCAAGAAACACATCCATTTTGGAGACCTAAGGGCAGGATTTTGTCCAACAGTCTGAGTTCTGGGATTTGATGGCATTGCTTGAGTACTTTTAAGCCAATCACCCTGGCCTAAGTGAGGATCTCAGGACTCTAGTTGAGAAGCTGATTAGTTCACAATACTGCTAAATCCAGATCAACACAAAGAGTAAATGTCACGGGACTGAAGAACAGATGACTGAAGGAACAGTGGACTGAAGGACAGATGAACAGTGATTACAATTTTTAATGGATATTGTTCAAAACATTACCAGTTCCCTAAACTGTTATTTTTGTGATATAATGAAATTTCTGCCTTTCCCTTAAAGCTACCTAAAACACAATAATCCAGTAGATCATAGTTTGAAAAATGAAACAAAACATTGATCTTTTACTCCATTTCCAAAATTCAAATACTCACTGAATATTCTTATTTTCATTGTGGTAAAATTATTTACATTAGTTCCATGAGCATCTACCCTCTTTGTAACAGAATGATTGGAAACACTGGTTATAAAACAAGACTTGGGACTATTATATTGGAGAATGATCTGCTTAGAATCAGATATGACCAGACAATTTTAAGGAATGAAGGTTGCCTTTATAGAGGCAATGATTGCAAAGTCCTCTTTGTTTCAGATTCACAATGTCCCCAGCTTTATAGTGACAGTGAAAGTCACTTCCTGGAAGGCTCAGGAAGCTTAGGTTGTTTTATGGAGCTGAAGGAGAGTATATCTAATTCTATAGCACTTTAGGTGAAGCCCATGGGTGAGTCATTCTCTTGTTTTCCTCACATAAGGAAGATTTGAAAAATCTAATCTGAGATTCTTTATACAAAGTTATATCAAAGCAAAAATTTACATTGTCCATGGCTGCTCTCAATGCCCTTATGAAAATAATCAAGCCACAATGGAGATCGAGCTTGCTTTATGTACAAGGGGACCCTTACTTTGGTTATGGCAGGAAGGGTTAATCATGGAGACATTTTATTACGATTTGATGGAAAATCATAGCACAGTTTTATGAGTTGTTAGATTCTGATACTGTCACTGGTTTTGACGTTTTCTTGTCTACCTGTAAGTTGGACTGAGTCCTGCCATAGTGCACATGTTATGTCTTCCCTAAAGAAATTCTCAATTCTTGTGACTCTTCAAATTAGTGATGCTGGTTTTTCTCCTGCTTGTCTAATTTGGAATTGTAACTAAAATCTGACCGCCCTTGCCTTATTTGGTTCCCAGCATGTTGACATTTCCCCTAAGACCTGAAGAAGCTCTGCAGAGATAATAGTGACAACATGAAGAAAACCTCAAGGACCCCACCACCACAGTAAATCACATCCGGGTGACCTTCATGCCTGGGAGTTACTGCTGGGTGTGCAGTTCAGGCAGTGCATTGGACTGAGGCTTCAAAGTCTGTTCCAAGAAATACCCATGACTGTGCACAGTCTCACTGGAAAAGACCTCATCATCATTACATGTCTGATGGTTTGCATTACATAGCAAATATCCTGTACTTCCAAGTCTCAACAGATGGTTCAGCTTGTCTTTAATGAACAAAACATGCTCAAAAACAAAAAGAAATGAATTTGGATTGTTCAGAAGAATAGAAAATGTTCCTTCTTTCCCTGGACATGAGGAAAGACTGTCAAAAACTCTCTCTTTGAACAGGCTGTAGTCTCCTCTGAGTTTTCACCACAATGAGGCCTCAACCATGGATTTTATGCTGATCTTGCCTTGCTAGACACCCTAACCTTCTCCTAGCCAGAATTCTGCTGTTAGGTCCACAGAGATCTAATTCTTTCACTTTTTTTTTTTGAGACAGGGTCTCGCTTTGTAGTTCAGGCTGGCCCTGAGCTTGCTATGTAGCCCAGGCAAGCCTCGAACTCAGCAGTCCTCCTGCCTCTGCCTCCTGAGTGCTGAGATTACAGGCATGAGCCACCACGCCCGGCACTGAAGAGATCTAATTCTTGATACCCAACACCTGGTATCCTTGATATTGATCAAGTTCTTTATTTGCCTTTGATATACTAGTCCTTGACATGCCTTTAATGATAACACTGGGTTGTGGGTTAGTAAGAATTCTCCAACCCTTGATATCTCTCTGCTTAGCAATTTTCTATGTATTAAATGCCACCTAGCTCCCTGGCAATAAATTCCCACTTACCTTTGTATTCAGAATTAAGCCTGGTCTCTCTTGCAGTGGTCCTGGATAAAGTCTTCCTTACCATTTTAACAAGGGTCAAAGTAAGTTTTTCTGTAACAAAAGCTGCCACAGCAATCAATACACTGTTTGTATTTGATTGTTTTGTTTTGTTGGTATAACACGTATGCACACAAAATGAATGTCTTGCCCAAAATAGTATCCAATGGAATGACACCATAACTAAAAACCCTGCACCTAGGCCTAGTGAACTGTGGGCTATCAAATACAGGCTGGTAATCAAGACGATAGTTGTCTTCCCCTTTAGAAAGCAAAAAACACATTGTCTCTTTCAATAAGACCCTGATGGAGGCATAGACTTAATTTGCATTTCCCAGAGAAGTAGAAGCCTGAAAACCTCTCAGCGGTCCCTTATGGGCTCTGCTCCCATGTCATGATCTGTAGACTCAGGAACTGTGGAGTCACCTTGTAGTATTATTTGTGCGGTCCTTGGGTGTTTCCCCATAATAATCCATCTTAAAAGTAACAGAAGAGCTTTGATGCTTGTCTTCAGAGACATCAAAGACAGGAGGAACTGGAGTGTCTCCTTCTCACCGGCATGAAGGGACAGGGAGATCTAAGGATGGACGTGTATGACAAGCACTAAAACTGGACAGAGTAGAACAAACCCCTGGCATCTGAGGCCAAAGACAGAAGAAACCTGAGAAGAAATGATCAAGAAGCCTTTTCTTCAACTTAACCCATCTCTTGTGACAGCCAAAATCAAGGGGAAGATCAGCCTTGCTGTTCTAGAGAGACAATTACAAAGCAGTTTGTAAATGACTACAAAGTACACATAGGTGCTAGTACTTGATTTCACCCCAGTGTTTTCCATTTTATTTTGTAGTCACAGGACTGATGGATGGTTACTAACCCAGAGAATAAGATACATGGTATATGAGAGAAGGATGAGACCTTCTCTTTACATGGGAATATGGGTCACTGTGGTTTGAATGTTTCCCCCAAAAGTTCATGTGTTGGAGAGGTAATCCCTAACTTTATATGTCAGTGGTATATGGAGGTGCAGTTTTGTAAATGAGGTCCGGAGGTTGGACCTCTCGCAATAGTATTAGTGGCCTTGTTAGACAGAAAAGAGATATCTGAGCTGGGACCCTGCCTCTGTCTCACCAGCGATGCCTTCTACTATGCTACACTGCAGCAAGAAGGCCTGGCCAGATGCCGACCAGATGTTGACACCATGATCTTAGGCTTTGCAGGCTCCGGAACTGTATCCTAACTAAAACACTCTCTTTACAAATTCTCCACCTGCCAGTATTTTATTATAGCAACAGAAAATGAACTTAGACACAGGTCTAAAAGATAATTAGAGTAATGTGGTTTGTTTCTCATACTTCCTATGCCTTTCTCCCTCTCCTACTGATAAGAAAGAACACCTGTCTTCTGTGTAGCTTATCCCTGATTGTCGAAATATGACCTGCTAAGAATTCTCTGAAAGGAGAAACCTTGAAGCCAGCCTCCCTGAATTTGTTCTTCCCTGACCTCACTACCTGTGGTCAGGGAATACACGGGACAAATAGGTCACGGGGACAGTCCATGTGGGATGTGTAGGCAGGGCTGTAAGAGCCGGTCAACCACCACCATTAGGCAGTTACATGGTCGCCCTCCTCCCTGCATGCCAGACGTGATAGCTTGGGCAGCACATATATAATAGATGGGCTTGATTTAAACAGACTTAATAAATGAAGGAGTTTATAATCACACGCGAAAATAAATCTGAAAGTGTGACCAGTGGCTTGTTAATGGAATGAAGGCCTTGGGACGCTTCTATCTTGCCAGTCAGCATTATCACCCTTCCAAAGCCAGAGAAGACAAGGGAAGGGTGGGGAAGGGAGCTGAGTGGAAGTGGCTCATAAGACTACGCACGGGAAGGTCTTAGGATGCAGCAGCAGCATAGTCCTGAGAGTTGTTGAAAGCTACCAACAATGTCATAGAGAGAAAACCCTACCCCAGATAAATGCTGGGGTGATTTGAATGTGAATTTCTGGTCATAAGCCTGTGTTAAAGACCTGACCGCCAGCCACTGTGCTGTAAGAAGGTCTGGGAACCTTCAGGACGGCCAAAGGGCCCTAGTGGAAGAAAGTGAGGCCATCTTGGGGGCGTGCCCTTCCAGGAGCTGTGGGATCCCAGCTCCTCCCCTCTCTGTCTTCACTTCCTGCTGCCTTGAGAGGCGCAGCCTTCTCCTCCCCCGTGCGCCCCCACCATGATGGACTGTTCCACCCCTGACCATGGGCTGAAACTTCTCAAATCATAAGCCAAAATTAACCTTTCCTCCCTAAAAGATTTAGTCCAGGTATTGGTTAAACCGATGGAAAGCTAACTGCTGCAGATGCCAAATGTGAAAGCAAAACCTGAAGGAATTCATTGAGGGTTGAACCATAAATGAGCGGTGAGGTCCACAGCCAAGGGCAGATGATAAAATAAAGTGAAGGATGAAGAGACGCACAAGTGAGAGCAAGTCAGGATGTTGAGGAAATTCCAGTCACAACTCTTGTGCTGGGGGAGGAACGACACTGCTCCTAGAATGTTACTGTCAGCACAAAACACTTCTTTGATGGTGCCGTGAGGCAATGGAGTTCTTAGTCTCCTTGCCTTGCAGAAAGTATCATTTTGTGGCTATGTTTGTAATACATAATTAATAATTAGTTAATGCATAATTAATGTGTAATTAATATGTAATGTAATTGTGCAATACATAACTTTGCATTACAAACATATTGATACATATACATAGTACATCTTGCTCACTCTTAATTCCTCTTCCCCTCCCAGCCCCCTCTTCTCCCCAACCCCGTGGTCCCCCTTCCCATCTCTACTAAGTCTACCTCTCTTTTTCCTCCCATCTCTTTATTTTGCTCTTTCAATTATTTATATTTTGAATTTTTCATATAAGAGAAAGCATGCAATATTTAACCCTCTGCATCTCATTTATTTCACTTAGCGTGATGGTCTCAAGGTACAGCTATTGTCCTACAAGTAACTCAAATGTATCCTCCTTTCTGGCTGAGTATTTGTCTCTTCCCTTACAAAATGAACTAGGAGTAAACCGATGGTGCCCTTGTTCTCTCCACAAATGGATGGTCCAGTTCTGTCTCTGGGACTATGACCAGCTCCTCACAGCAGAAGTAGAGAAGCTATAGGTTGTCTTCTCTCTGGTCCCCACCATCCAGCCAGCACCCCATCAGACAGCACCCCATTATCAAAGCATTCGGCCTCACCCTTCCCAAAGTCTGGGCGCCTCTTTCTCTCTACATTGCTTCTCTGCTGTATTCTTCCTTCTTCCTGCTCCTCTTTGCTGACTCAACTACCACATCCTGAATTTACATCCTTTTCATGGATCTACATATCCTCGCCACACAGTGAAAATTTGTCATCTTTTAACCCACTCGGGCAGGACGGGAAAGAATCAATTTGCGTGACTTTCCCTACTCATTGAAAACAATTAAGTGTTAAGGTTGTCTTGACCAGACAAAGAAGTGCATTTCTGAGCCCATTTCATCTCCTGAAATAGCATCCAGCAGAGACACTGGGACAGGTCCGATTCACCCAGGATACTGCACAGGATCGGCCACGTGATCCACACTTTTTGGTGAATATTTTATTCCCTTCTGAAAAAAGAAACTGACTTTGGAAAAGCCCGTAGCCCTTCCTTCTGCACAGTTCCCACCCGCCTCCCTCGGCAGTTATTCTCAGCCCTTAAGAAGAGAAACCAAGAGCAAAGGACTAATTCTTTGTTGCAATAGATCTTATTCTTTTAGATATACGTGTTTCATGTACATTATTAAATGACAGAGATTTGGGGAGTGTAGTTAAAATGAGAAGGCATATATAATGATTTTTTTAAGTAAATGGGTTTGGGGAGAAAAAGTCCTTTCCAAGGGGTCTTTGTCTACCCTCATTTGTCTACTCTCAGCACCGTGTGAGAGAGAAAGTGTTCGCCTCTTTTCTATCACACCCAGATGTGATATTTCCCAACACAAGCTGCATAGCGGAGTATCTATTTTCTCCTGTGTTCAGTAGATTGTACCTTGCCCCAACCCCACCTGCAGGAAGTATTTGACATTTCAGTCCCAGTTCTAGGGAAGAGCAATTATTCACATCAAGGGAGAGGAGGCTGCAGGCTGGTGCAGATTAGCAAAACACTGTGTGTGAGAATGACCCACTGAAAATCTTTCCTTGGTGACTCTCTTCAAGCCCAGCATAAGAAGTCCCACTAGTTCCACTCCAAAAACAACAGGTGTCAGGCAGTTCTGCGTAGCTTTTACAAAATACCTGAGAAAATCAACCTAAAGTAGGGAAGATTTATTTTGGCTCTCAGTTCCAGTCTATGTTCATTGGTTCCACTGCTTCTGGGTGTGTGGTGAGGAGAAAACATCATGCCAAGTCCCCAAGGGCACCCTCCCTTTAATTATGCCCACTTCCTAAATTTCCATCGCTTCCCAATAGCCCATCATATTATAAACACGTTAGTGGATCAAGCCACTGGCACAGCCTGTAAGATTCAAACACTTTCCAAGACTCTCGTTTCTGAGTACTGCTGCACTGGGGGCCAAGCTTTCCACACATCAGCCAAGGAGGGAACCTTTCAGATCTAAATCCTGGCGACAGGGCTAGACTAGAGGAGCAAGCTAACCAGAAAGCCAAATCCAGAGTTATCTTAAATTCCAAGGTAAGCCAAGAGGTGATTAATACAGCCATCAAGGCAAAGATAATCAAAGCTGAGAAGGTGAGATTGTTTATCACTTTATCGTGTGACAAACTAGAAGGAAATGGGCCCAATGATGATGGCGGGATATATTAAAGGTTGGGACATGACCGATGGTGGAATTGTGCCCCCTTCAAAATGCTTTGGAATTTCAACTCCCTGAAGGCCACAGAGTATGATGCTGTTTTGAGCTAAGGTTTTTCAAGGTAATGGGGATAAATATAAGTTCATAGAATCTGGATGTAGGAAAATATCCTACATGCATGTCATATGGATAGGCAGAGGTAAAGGGTGACCTTATAGCTCTACTGCTCAGAGTTTAGCCAAAAATTGGATAACACAGTAACCAAAACTCACTGGTTTATATAAAAGAGCACTCATATTTGCCAATGATACTATGAAGCCACCAGATGCTGGTTCCGTGCCCTTAGACCTCCCATTAACACCATGAATCATATAAACCTCAATTCTTTATAAATTACCTAGTCTTACATAAATTGACATAGCAACAGAAAACAGACTAAGACACCTTCACATGCTGTTTCCCCTAAACCTGCTACAGAAGTCTCCCTTAATGCCAACTGACTGGGATGTAATTTAGCAAGAATTTTTCCTCAACAGCTTCACTGGAAATCTTGATTTTTGTGAAGGTCTTCTGAGTTGGTCTTCTACATCTCTGCAGCCCACATGTGGCTGTTAAAAAGGTGGGCCCTGTTGTCCATGAGTGATATTAGGAGTGGAATAGAGAGATAGAGGAGGCTCCTGTTGTTTTATTTCTGCAAACATCCTGATATTTGTTTCACCTCTGACTTAGAACCTTTGAGCCTCCTCTTTCCAGTCTCATTGCTGTTTTTATGTCTAAAACTACAGTGTACCATATTCAGTCAATGCTTAGCAGATCCCTTAAAAGTATGTAGCACGGTTAAAGCTATTGTTTTTAAAGAGCCTTTTTAAACATGACATTTAGTAGCCATTATATTCAGATAAACCAGAAAGTTATCCCCAATATAGATGTTACCCTTTGATTTAAATTCCAACTTGAGTAAACTAGGCGAGGAACGTTAAAAGCAGAGCAGTTTGTAGAACCCGCTGGATAATGCTAGAATCTGTGGCATGCTAAACATCACCACAGCATATGCAACCACATTTGGGGCCCAATTAAAGTTTTCTGACTTACTCCTGTTTCTACCTGGGCCCCAGCAAGGGGAACAGCGCAGGTAAAATTGCCATAGCCAGGAGGAAACTTCAGCTCAGGATGGTGAGCACAGCTTTGTTGCTCATTAAGCGGGCTTTTTGCAAATTCTGAAGGACAAGTAAGAACCGAATCTGAGAAAGGTCAGTGAGGGGATTGAGGGCCCAGAATCTGCTCTTTGCTCTCCCTCCTGTGACCCAGAACTTCACCTTACACTCACCTATTGCTGTGACTTGTATCTAGATATCCCCACAAAGCTTCATGAGCTCATAG
>PVIC010013324.1:0-38260 GCA_004025085.1 Thryonomys swinderianus
ATTTTGGACTGGATGTGTTTCCTCAAAGAATATTCAGGGCCTAAGCCCAAATACCTGTGAATATGACTTTATTTTGGAAATAAGATCTTTCCAAATAATCAAGTTAAAATGAGGTTATTAGAGTGGAACCTAATGTAATATGATTGTGTCCTTAAAAAAACAAGAAATTTGGCCCCCAAGACAAACATGACTCAGTAGAAGATAAGGTAAAGAAATGGAAGAAGAAGATAGTCATCTATAAGTGAAGGAGAGAGGTCTAAAATAGATCCTTCCCTCATGGCCTTTAAAAGGAATGAAGTCTACCAACACCATGATCTCAGACTCTCTGCTTTCCAATCTGAGAAGTGATACACTTAATGTTGTTTAAGCCAGCCAGCCAGTGGTACTTCATTACAGCAGTTCTCCCACACTAACAGAAAAGATTATGTCACAAGTAAAATGTTTACTCGTGTCATATTGGAAGACTAGGTAGACATTTATGGTTATTAACATTGAGCAGATACTCTGTTATTCTAATTATAACTCTACTCTCACTGTGCATATCCAGAGATGATTATTTGAGAAATGCCAGGGGTTTCAGCTAAGCTTTGTAACTGTCTTGTGCCAGTAAGAGAGGTACAACATGAGCCACAGGTGTTAAGAAAATATTAAATTATCCTTCTCCCACAGTTTAGGAAGCCCCAGTAAAGGGTATTTATTTGATACTAGAGATTGCATTCTAACCCCATACTAGAGATTGCATTCTGATTTCTGAATCTGAGAGCAGGTGAGTATGAAAGATATTCTGGGGAAGTAAGGCTGTCTTGGAACCCTTCAAATGGACTCCATAGTCAGCTGCAAACTTACCTGCTTAACTGGTGACCTCTGAAAATGAATTTCTAAACTCCAAGGCATAAAAACAGAAATACACCTGCTAAATATATCAAAATGTTCATCTATTGAAATATAACATTTTAGAGCCTGCAAGAACCCAGGAAAAATATTTTATAAGAATGAAATGAGACCAAGAGATAATTCTTCAAGATTGCTGTTACTGACAGAGAAAACTTTATTTTAGTTTCTTTAGCTACCACTAACTACCACAAGTGATGTTGGATTTTGTCTCCTAAGATGAAGGCTTTGAAGCTTGTTTTTGTTTTGTTTTGTTTTTTACTGGGGATTGAACTCAGGACCTTGTGTTTGCCAGGCAGGTACAGCTCCATATAGCTACAACCCTGGCCAGTTGATGTTTATCTTTCTGCATGCAAATTTATATGGCCTAACCTTAAAGGTTCTGGTTAGGTTTGGCTCGCAGATCTACTAACGTCTCAGGAATTTGGCTTTTAGCCAGCCAGCTTAGGAACTTCTGATGAAAAGCAATCTGTCCATCTTTTGGTTACTTCCAATTCCACAGCCCTGAGTGGGGATTATCATGTTTTCTCTGGTCCTGAGGAAGAAGCTTAGCCTCTCCTCAACCTACTTCTAATGCCTGGCACATTCAGACTCAAACTTATACTATAGAAGTTGTTCCTTCCAACTCCCAGGCAAGTTCTAAGTACATGAACTATTTTGGAGCAAGATTGAGGGGGAAAAATTACTGAAATTTCTTAAAGTGACATTTTTTGAATCTTCTCATTTCACACTCATTGGTTTCTGTCCCTAAAGTTTCCAAGCACATTCAATTTGCAGCCTCGCAAACAGCCAGTTAGCCATTTACCAAAGATGAGATGATTTATATAGCATGAGTTGTAATAAGCAAGGTTTCATTTATATTCTATCACTCCTATAACTCCTCAGGGAGAAGAGTTGATTCAAAAGTCAAACAAAAACAAATCACATTCTGCCCTAGTGAAACACAGTTATTCCTAAATTGTGATAGTTCCAGCTCGGGTACAGGACTTCAGAATGTGAAGACTGAGAAAAACACAGAAGAGAGCTGAATGTAAGAAATCAGGGGCTGTAAGTAGCTTTTTATGTGCATGGTAACCATAGTAGGCGGTTTAACCCCACTATCTGTGTGAGTAGAGGGAGGCTGCATCCCCAGCTCTGTGTTTGCATCCTGAGTCTTCCCACCCTCACACCTGAAGGGGACAGACATTAACAGTGTAAGGGGCACAGCCATATTGGGAAATAGCCTTTCAGACACTTCTCAAATATTTTGTCTCTTTTTTTACCCCCCACCCCCGCTTTAGGTGAGACTCTTAAAACAGTCCCCTGGGTGCTATCAGGAGCCCCTATCCACTTACCTCACCTCTGGGCCCTTTTAGACTCATGCCTTTCCAGCATCAGTTCCTCCCTATTCAGTCTTCAGTTTCAGTAACTCCAGTCCCCACTCTCAGCACCCAATGGTGCTTACATGTTTAAATTCCTAAACACAGGTTCAACAGTTATCCCCACCAATTCATACAGATATTCATACAGCAATAGAATCATATTTTCTTTCTCACACTGTGGCCAGCAAAAAACATGCAAAATATTGAAAACTCAAGAAACACCTGCAACAATCATACAATGAAATCCTACTTGAGCTAGCTTTCCTTAGAGATATGAGATATTATTTGTGGTGGAGAGGAGGAAGGTAATATGGCTTTTTGGGGACTTGTGCTGAGTCTACAGCTGATTTCTTCCCTTGTTTCCAGCATTGAAACATGAGACTGGCTAGCCTCACTGGCAGGCAGTGTGATTAATACTAAACTCCAACTTCACATTCTTCCTGGCCTTCTCAGAGAGACTTCAGTCTGAACTTGAATTGTCCTATCTTTTAATAATGAAATAGAGCACATTTTATATTGCTGTTTCATCTGACCTCAGGTTTTATATATCAACGATGAAATATTTTCTTAATGAATAAGGCATCTTCTGACCAGAGACATGCCAAGCAGTTCACCTCATGAATATAAACCTGTGGTATTTTGGGTTTAGGACAAGTATGTGCACAGTCCAACAGAGCAGGGCTAACCTTTACAGCCTCAAGTACTAAGAAGAAATTCAGAAGCTTGACTGTAAAATATCAAACAGATTTTGTCACTGGCCTTCCTTTTAGAGACACTTACAGAGCACATGGAGCACAAGCATACCTGTCATTTTTCATAGAAAACTTCAAAACATGTGCAGTGGAGAAGAAACTCTGCTTCAGGATCAGGAGCCAGCCGCTGGTTAGACAAGAGTTGAGATTAGCCAGCGAGCCTTAGGGACCCTGAAAGCATTTGAAGAGCCCAAGCTCCTAGCTCTCTTTCTCTTTAAGATTTACAGAAACAAAGCAGGAAAAATTAAAAATTCTCTCCTCACTAAATTGGCCCACTGTCTATACAAACTTACTCTGTTAGATACTTTCTTCTGATTGCTAAGATAAAATACTTGACACTCAAAGTTAAAAGGAAAGGGGTTTAATTGTTCTACAGTTCGTAGAGGTTTCAACCCATACTTAGCTGGCTGAAAAGCTAAAATGACAAGCATTGCAGAGGAGAAACAACATGGCATACAAGAGGCAGCAAAGGTAATAAGAGAGATTTAATAATCCCTTTTCTCCTATTCAGGCTCTTTAGGATAGGTAGCATTCACACCCTTAATCCTAGTACCCTTGAATTCAATTTTGCATGTGAATCAACTCCAGCTTCAAGCACACTAGATCCAGCCCATGACCACATGAGGCTTTTAAGAAACATCTAGACCCTATTCCATAATGTTCCAGCCCTTGTCCCCCAAAGACTCATTTACATTCCTATATGCAATAGGCATTTAGTCCCTAACAGTTGACAGTCTTAACAGTTGTGCCATTATCGAAAAGTCCAAAGTTTCCTCTGAGATGTAAGGTAAACTCTTAGCTGCAACCCCCTATACAAACGAAAAGTCAAACACTTGGAACACTCAATGACACAAGATAAATCACTATTCCAAAAGGTACAAACAGGAGGATACAAATGAATCTGACTAAAGTAAACCCAAAATCTAGTAGAGAAAACAAGAAGTAGCACAATTCTACTTCCAGCATCTGAGACAACCTGTGGAAAGTTGTGAACTTCAAATGGGTTGGTTTGGTGACTCTGCCCTTGTAACCCTAGCAGTTGTTATAGCTCCCATGGCTTCCCTCCTTGGAACAGTTCTGCTCCTTCCTTGCATCTTGCCTCAGATGATCCATGCCCTTGGCTTCTTAAAACTTCTGTGGTATCCTTTGCACCTTTGGGTTCACACTCACATTTTCACATACTGCCCTCTCAGAGGCAAACTGCCTGGCCTCCAGGGCCTTCATCTGAAATCTATATGGATGCTTTTCTGACTCCAAAATTCTTGCATTCTGCATGCACCTAAAACCACCACGATGTGGATGATGCCAAGGTCTGCTTCCACTAGAGCAGTAGTAGCCAGTCTTCCTTCTCTCTTGGCAGTAGGTGTCAAATGGCTGGATCACTGGGCACACTGAACCCAATCCTGAAGAACAAATTCTCTAGGCTACCGCCATTTTGGAAGAACTTCCCCATGTTCCTGTCATTCTGGAAAATGGTACTCTGGGACTTCCTTCTCAAAGCAAAGTCCTTTACTTTTGCAGTTTTGAGCTCTTTGCTCTTCATTCACAACATAGATCTGGCTAAAATCCCCCAACAGTAGCTATGCACTGCTGAAGTATTTCACTGCTTTGAAATTTTTTCTGCAAGATTAATTAGTCCACCACCCATTACATCAGTCTCAAGCAAAGTCTCTGGACATAAACAAAATGCAGAGAAACTTTCTGCCAAACTATAATACACATTATCTGCAGCCCATGCACTCCTCAGCAGAAACCTCCTGAGCTTGGTCTTTACTGGGCTTCTGCTCTTCTGAGCTCTGACAAGAATCTCCCACATACAGTAGCCCAAGGTGTTCCAGCTCTATTTGTGTAGCCAACATCTGTGAAACTTTCCTAGCTCCTCCTCTTCCCACAAACCACTTCCAAAGGCTCTTGAGCCACATAACAAGGTAATGTCACAGCAAAGACCCCATTTCTCTGGTAACAGATTTCTGTTAGTTACTTTTCTCTCACTGCAGAAAAAAATACCTGACATCCAAAGTTAGAGCAGGGGTTTGTTTGGCTTACAGTTCATAAAGGTTTCAGCCCATATTCAGCTAGCTCTGAGGCGGGCATAACAAATAACATTTGTAGAGGAGAGACAATGTGGTATGCACAAGGCAGTGATGATAGCAAGAGAGCTGACAGCTCCTTTTATCTTATTCAGGCTACTTATGGTGAGTACCAGTCACATCCTTAATCCTAATGCCCATCAATTTAACTTTGCATATAAATCAGTTTCAGCTTCACACAATCTAGATCAAGCCTATAAACACATGAGGGTTTGGGGGGACATCTAGACCCAATCTATAACACTGTTGACAAATGCACACATTATAGTTTTTAGAATGTAGAACCATGGAGAACAAGTATCACATAGGCTAGAAAAAATCAGTTAGTTTGGTAACTTCTCATCTTTGAGGTATAAAGGGTGTATTATAGCTATAGTTCTTAAGTATTTTCTACTTTTAGCGTTCTTTGATTCTGGAGCTTTTGTCTCCAACATTAAGAGTCACTCCTTTTGTTATCTCTGTGCTTACTAAGCTATTCATGTCACTACTGTATCTGAAACCTCCAAACCATCCAAGGCTGTTGGAGAAATTGCTGTTTTAATATCACCTGTTCTCTGCCTTAATTTCAGGTAGGTGCTCTTTTCTATGATCTTCTTCTAGGCAGCTTGAAGCTTTTCAGAGGAGATGGTGTCCACTAAAGCACAAGGCACACAAGAGTTACATAAATTAGTTCTCTTCACCCAGGGAACCAGGGAGGACTTCACATCCAACACGGTGATACTCCCCAGGGCCATATCTGTTGCATCCTTGACTGATCAGCTCTGTGATCCTAATTTGAACATCCACTTTCATTCTGACTCTGGTTAATGGACACCAGTTCTTTGCTTCTGTTATTATTCCTAACCCCATTTTCCTCCCCTGGACAATGAATTCGTTATTCAAATTAATTTTCGCAAATACCTTAATTTATAAAAGCTATAAATAAAATTGCACCACTGGAGATGGAGATGATATGTAAATAGAGATGCTGTAGTGACAGTTGACGTCTTGACCTTCACTAGGTTTCTGTGTACATCCCAAAGGCAGCTAATTACCTTTGACAGATTAACCATAAGACCTATTTCTTGAGATCAAGACTGTCTGTGATCCCAACTTAAAATCAAGATTCAAATAACAACTAATAAAACTGAATTTGTGCATTCTTTGAGAAGAGAAATTTCAATCATTCTCCTTGTGCTTTGGAAAATTAATGAATAAATAAATATGTTCATGTAGATAACTCCTACCTTAGTAGTCATCAGTGACTTGCCTGGGTACAATTTGAAATACACGCACACTATTTAAAGTCGAGTGGTTTCAGTAGTCAATGGAGAGAGATACCCTTAGGTCATTTTTACAAAAGGAAAAACTCATGCTTGGTTTAACAACAGCTACCTACTAAGTGAAACTGTAAGAATAAATGAAATTACAGCACATAATGGGAGAGTGAATCATGTGTAGATATGGTTTGCAGTCATGAATGGTAGTTTTCTTAATACTCTTCACAGTAATGGGAAAGTAGCACCTAGTTGCTTTTTTGTTAATGCAGGACTCATACATACTAAAATCGTGCTGAGCAAAAATTCTGTTTTTATTGTTAATAGTTAGACAGGCACTAGCATCATTTATAATAATTTGATGGTACTAAAAAGATGAATCTTTTACCCAGTCTCCACCTCATTGCCAGAAGTCTGAGCTCTAGGTAACAGTCATTACAAACTTGAGCCTCCACCTGGAATCACAAGAAGCTAATGGGCATAAAACACACTAAAACCCCAGCACTCACTGTATTACTATCAGTTGTTCTTCTATCTTACTACCAACCTTATTAACGCACTTGGTTCTAATTAAGTTTTTTTCCATTAAGTCTATGCATTTGAAATCAGATAAGAATAAGATTTACCATTTCAAAATATATATAAACAAGTATACTCTCTCCCTCCTTTTCCAGTGTCCTGCACCTGTAAGTACCACTTCCCTCACTCATCCGAGTGACTTGTACTCTTCCTAAACATTCTTTTCCTTATGTGAGTTTCCTCTGTGTTAGGAATCCATGGGTGTCTAGGAAACATCCTTTAGCAAGGGCTCATTTGTTTCCAAATACACAAATTAAGAACCATGCCAGAAACTGAACTATTCTTCTATGGAACTTTTTCCATATGTGTGAGTTACATTATTAAAGGTATTAAATCAGATTGGAATTCATAGTTTTTAAATGATTTTTTTATTTTTTTAAAAAAGCACTTCATTAAGTGAAGACTTGAACAGAGCCTCAACATGTTTAACAGGCAGAAAAGAATGTTGGCATATTATCTTTAGTTCCTCCAGGCCAACACCTATTTTTCAGTCCATTAAACTTTATTTTGTTTTTCTGGTTCCCAGCTTAACACCCACTTGGTCTTTATATCTTGTATCCAATTCTCTACTTAGTCTTTATTCAATCTAAATTCTTGTTTTAGATTTAATAAACCAATATCCTCTGTACTTCAAGAAAAAAATTATAAAAGGCAGAGTTCATTAATATCATATATAAAAGTTGGCACCATCCACAAACCAGGATTTTTGATTTATGATTCTAAGACAAGTACTAATCACTTTGGTGAAGTGAAAAATAATAAACTCCACTTGCCAAATTTTCACCATAAATATGTGGAAACATCAATATATTCAAAACAAAATAAAAATACTGTACATAGTATAGGCTTTTATTATTTTGACAGAATCTCTCTCCCTTATCTTAAAAGAGAAAGAAACTCTGAAACTTATATTTAAAAGGCCTTTGGAGGAAAAAAGAACAAGATCAAGGATTGAGAGATGAAAGGAAAAATACAAAGACTGAAAAAAGTAGAAAAGACGGTTTTCAGCTTTAAAAACAAAATAAAAACAAAAGTCAACTTTTGAATAGTTGAGAAGCTGCTACCTTTAAAATTATTCACCAGATTCTTCCACATATTTTGTTGCATAGTGATTTCATAACAGCAACCTTTAGAAAAGTCATTCTGAAGAAGGCATCCCTAGTCGTTGTGAAAAGTGTCTCAGTGGATTTTTTTCTCAGTGGGCTTTTTCTCAGTGGACTTTCTCATTGTATTCCAGCCCTACATGGATAAGTGCTTGCTTCTTGTAGGGAAACACTACTGCCTTCTGGACTTTCTTTCAGGTAGAGTTACTAATAGACGCCAGAGCACCAAGGAACAGAGACTTGTTTCTTAACCATCATAGATTCCCATGTTCCTCAGAAAGATACATTGTTTTTGACATATTAGAGGAGCTTGTTTAATATCTTGGTCAAATTTGTTTACCTGTTATGAAGAGTTCATTTCAATCATGAAATTTTCAATCTGAAGCATGAAATTAAGACCAGCCAGCTACATTCTAACTCACAGTGCAGTGCTACAGAAGAGTAGAATTGATGTTAATTGATGTTAAGCCTCCACTGCATAGGAAGTTAGTGAAAATCTCATAGGAAGTTAGTGAATACACAATTAATGAAAATCTGCATAGGAAGTTAGTGAATATATATATATATATATATATATATATATATAGAGAGAGAGAGAGAGAGAGAGAGAGAGAGAGAGAGAGAGAGAGAAAGAGAGAGAGAGAAAGAGAGAGAGAGAGAGGAGAGAGATTTTCAAGAAAAGAACAGGAGTAATTTACTGGCCTAAATTGCACCTTTACAGCTAATAGACAGCTTTAGGTAACCACTGACTAACTAACATATTTTCTAAATCTAAAATATTAACTGGACTCCTTCAGACTCCTGAAAAAAGAAAACAATTTTATAAACATAAATTTAGAAACATGTTTCCTTGGAAAGAAGTTATTTCAAAACAAACCACACATACAAAATGAAAAGTGCCCTTTACAATTGTCCTTCAGGTTACAGATTATATGCACTTGACACCATATGCTACAATCACAACTCTGTAGAAATCTGCAGTGACACTCTCTCTTTGTAGGCCAGAAAACAAACAGTAGTAAAGGACAACCTGAACTCTTCCAGCTCTTCCTAGAGAGTGGCTCCTATTCCAAACCAAGCCAAGTCCCTTTGCACTGACTAGAGAGGAAGTGAAGTTTGGGGGCCTTTTAATATAATTCCAGCCACATTTGTCCTCTTGTAAAATTACATCTAAGTGAACAAACTTTTATTGTAATTGTAGTCATATCCTTGAGTAATAGGCATTTAAATTATTTGGAAGAAGTATGAAGTAAATCCTTGTCCTTAACTATTAAAAGAAAATGGGTTATAATGCAAAAATCAGTGGGAACTTTGATGTGAACCCTCTAGAGAATCACTGTGACATATTCTGGTTGAAGAATGTCAACATTTTATGTACAAATATTCTCAGTTAATTTGACTGTTTCCTAGGCATGACTAACATTGCCTCTTTAACTGAGATTTATTAAGCCAAACACTAAGTAGGTATTATTATTATTATTATTACATGTTTTATATTTTAATTTTGCAGGAGTGTTAGCTATTTAATGCCTCTTAATTCAAAAACCATGTTAGAATATTGGAAAATACATCTCAAAGGCAAATCCAAGGCTGAAACTGGTATCTGTTGAATTGAATACACATCAAACCGTTAACTTTTTTTTTTGTTGTTTTTTTTGGGTTTTTTTTTTTTTTTTTTGCTTTTGAGACAGGGTCTCGCTTTGTAGTTCAGGCTGGCCCAGGCAAGCCTCGAACTCAGCAATCCTCCTGTCTCTGCCTCCCGAGTGCTGGGATTATGGGCGTGAGCCACCACGTCTGGCATTAAACCATTAACTTTTTTAATATGGAAAAACTGTGGGCAAATACAGTGCCTTTACTTTGTCAAATTCAGCTTTGTCTTCCATAGGACTAAGACTGATTATTCATCCCTCTATACAAGGAATAGAAAGAACCAGAGGAATATTGTATTTGAATCCTCCCATAAGATGTTTTACTCAGAGTCATGCTTGGTGTAGCTAGACCTCAGATCATGATTTAACTTGGTGAAAATTAAACTTCTCTATTACCGTAAGTTCACCAGTAGAGCTAATTTCCTGTGAATCTTTAGATGATTGTGTGGTCTAATATTTTGTTTCTTTTCTATGCCTTACTATCAAATTCTGGCTATATGGGATGTTAGCTTCCTGGATATATCCTCCACACTCAGCACCCACCCTTATTTTGGCCTGTACTGTCAGCAGGTTCCCAGGAAGGATATTCTCTGAGATGCTGGACCAGTGACATTAGGCACCGTAACTGCCCAAGCGCACGCACAGTGTTTCTTCCCATCTGTTGAAGGACAGAGGCCAGTGGCCTGACTCCATCACATCTGAGCAACAGCTTAGGATATGTCACCAGCAAGGAGTGGGATTCAGAAAGCAGTTAATGTACAAATGACAGGCTCAGAGATGGTAAATTGATAAAATTGATCATAAGAGAAAGTTTTGAAAGAAATAGAAACTAATAAAAAGAACAATATGAATAATTTCCCAGATTCTCAAGAGAAACATAACCAATAAAATACAGAGAAATATGTAAGAGCCTTATTGTGAGAATTAGCTTTCAAATTCCACAGTAATTCTGTGTGTAAGCTCGAGGATAGAAAGTTGGGCAACGTAAGTCTGTCCATGTCCCAAGACCTGAGTGCAGAAGGCTTATTGGTGCATGTCCTGAATGAATCTCAAAGCCTCAGAGTCAGAAACTCCTCTCTCTGAGGGCAGGAGAAGATGAGTGCCTCAGTTTGAGGGAATTTACATTTGTTCTGCTCCTTGTTATATCAGGACCTCCATATACTGGATAATGCCCACACATGCTTGTAAGGATGGCTAGTTTTTTTTTTCAATGTACTGATAATAATAAAATCTCTTTCAGAATTCCTTTACAGTCACACTCAGAAATAATATATTACCAGCTATCTGGCCTTCACTGGACCCTGTCCAAATGGCACCTAATTATCATAAAAATGCATATGGTTAAAAACTTGAACAACTATAAAGGATATATTCTTGTCTTGAATTATTTTTCTTAAATTCTTGAAAGATACAACCTACTCAATTTACTCAGATGCCATTATAATCTAACCAGTGACTATTACGGTTGCATACTCTTTAGGAAAGAGATCCAGGCTTTGAATTCAAATGTGCCTGAATCCTAACATAATTCTTGGTTTACTAAAAAGTCCTACTTCTATCTCTGGTGACCTGTTTTTAAACCGGATAGAACATTTATTATTTAAAATCTCTGGGAAATTTGTTTTGAGTCAGATTAGTATTATTTTATTTCATCATTCATATTCATTCAAGTCAGTATTTTGTGGAGAACTTGCTGTGTGCAGAACTGTACTGTTTAACCAGCACGTCAAAGACATTCAAGACATTTTGTCAAAAGGATGAATATTTTCTGGGTTTCTTCAGAATCCTCTTCATAGAGCCTCAGATGCTTTTCATTTCTTTCATTCACCCTGCCTTAGGCTTTACAATTTCCCGGTATTAAATCAATAATCATTGGATATTCTGGGACACAACGTATCAACACTTCTGATTGGTTCTTAGCAAACCTTTTAATATTTACACATCTTATTCTGATATGCTTCATTTCCCACTTTCTCCTACTCTATCACTCACTTCAGTTTCTCATTTCTTGCTTGCACTGCTACCTTCAGGACTGTCAGGAAATCACTTTAATTTACAAGGGCTAGCTAACCTCAACTACCATTCCTACTACTACCTCCACAGAGGATTTCAGGAGCATTGGAATTTCATACTGATTGCGGCTTTCCTCACTCCTGGGAAAAAATTCTTTATATTAAATACATAGTTGGCTACTAGACTGAAATTGTGACATTTGTCTTCATTACTTGTTTCTACTACCTGATATTATTACAAAATGATAGAGATGTAGCCGGGCGTGGTGGCTCACACCTGTAATCCCAGCACTCAGGAGGCAGAGACAGGAGGATTGCTGAGTTCCAGGCTTGCCTGGGCTCCATAGTGAGCTCAGGGCCAGCCTGAACTACAAAGCGAGACCGTGTCTCAAAAAAAAAATGATAGAGATGAAATTGTAAAAGCTGGAAGAAAGTGAAGGCAGCTTTAATCCTAATTTTAAAACACATGAATTTATTAGCAGATATTAATAATTATGCAGTGGAATAGAGAAATGCTTCATATATTTCATAAGTACTAGATTACTATGTCCAAAAGTTGAATTTAGGTTCTTTTTAGAAAAGTTATGTGATAGCACCTTCATGTAGAAAAGTTATGTGATAGCTAGAAATAGTCTTCCTAAGATACTTTACAAGAAAATATCCCAGCTTAATAAGTATACTTTACATTGGTATTTCATCATTTCATTTATTTTAAACTATTATGCATAATTGAAGAGAATTATTGATCTAATAGTCTGTTATCCACGGTTAAGATTTCTGGTGTCAATTTCTCATGGCTAACTCTAGCCCAAAAATATTAAATGGGAAACCACCTAATTACATTATTTATAAGTATGAAATTATATGCAATTCTAACATGATAAAATCTTGTACCATCTCACACTTTCCCACCTGGACATGAATTATCTAATTTCCTGAGTATTCATACTATATGTCACTTAACCTCAGTTACTAGATTAAATGTCATGCTGTCACTGTGCTTGTATTCAAGTGATTTTATTTTACTTAAAATTGTTCCAAAGTATGAGTATTATTGCTGAAATTCAAGGTTATATTTTATAGTACAGAAACTGAATCACAGAAAATGAAGTAACTTGCTACCCAAAGCCAAAACCAGCATTTAAACACATATATAGTAAGCCTGATGTACTTTCTCCCAAACTTAATCCACATTTTGTGATTATATCTCCCACCTTGCTTTTATGACAAGGCACTTTCAATTCAGTGCTGATTTATTTGATAGCTTCCAAATTCATGAGCAGGTATTACATTCCCTGGGAAAGATTTGAGGAGTTAAAAGCTTAGGAAGTATCTATCACCTGTATGGATTCCACTTAGTAGCCTAGATCCCTAAGACTTCTTGTATGTGCTTAAGGGGATGAATCCCAAAGGCTGGTATTCTTCAAAAATATGATCTCTAAAACTATTATCACTTTGCCTTTCAGGACCTCTTACAATCTGTGGTAGCTAATTGTGCCTAAGGAGTTTGCAGTTCTCAGTTGCAGCTCAGAAAAGTTGGATCCCTTAAGCCAAGTTTAGGACAGCTTTGAAAAAGCTCTAAGAAGCATAGAAGATTAAATTATTGTTCCATGAATACCTTCACACATCCATGTGTGCATACACACACACACACACACACATACTACTTTTACCAAAGCTTTACACATTCCCACCTTACTAATACTAAGTGATTTGCCAACACACTGACCATGGGATCTCTTTTGGCCAATCTAACTTTTAAAAGCAGAAGTTTAGAATGTGCTGAACTGGCAATGACCAGTTCATTTCTCTGCTGTGAAAAGCAAAGAATAATTCCCACATGCCAGAAAGATGAACAAGTTAAGCTCACCCATCCAAACTAGATCAACTGAGATCAGCCAACCTGCAGATGCATAAAACAGAATAAATGTTTATTATTGCATTTCAGCGATATTTTGTGATTGATAATCATCCAACATTGTGATAACAGATGCTTGACACATAAAAATTAGTATTGTTGTTCTTTAGGTAGCTATATCTGGATTAAGAAAATCCCTAGCTGCTGGGTGTGGTGGCGCACGCCTGTAATCCTAGCACTTGGGAGGCAGAGACAGGAGGATTGCTGAGTTCCAGGCTTGCCTGGGCTACATAGTGAGCTCAGGGCCAGCCTGAACTACAAAGTGTGACCCTGTCTCAAAAAGAAAAAAAAAGAAAAAATCCCTAGCACACCTATGTTTACAGCAGTACACTCATAACAGGTAAATCTTGGAAGAAATCTGTTTCCATCAGTGGATGAAAGGATAAAGAAAAATATGGCATTTATACACAATGGAATATTACTCTGCCATAAATAAAGATAAACGAGTCAAATGTAGGAAAATGGGTGTGCTTTGAGTTCAGGGAAATGAATTAGAAACACATCGTAATAGTCATATAATATTTATACAAAATAGGTTGAGTATCAGAAAGATGTATGATAAAAGTGAGAATATAGGTATTATGGAACACTTGCTTTGTTAAAAAATCTTTAACATAGTACTTAGATTTTTTTTACTTATAGATGTCTTCTCAGTCCATAAACTAATTCAGAGAAATGAGAAAATTGGAATGATTGAAGTAGTGTTGATATAACAGAAGAATTACAACAAACTCTTATTGACCCCAGGTCAAACACCTAGAAAAATAGGTATAAGGAAATATAGTACTGAGATACAATGCTGTTAAATTATCTTTATAAAAGATCTGTTATAGGTGTGACCAAGAACAGTTCCTTTGTCCTCAACAGGTTAAAAGTAACAAGGCAAAAATGTGTAAAGAGAGAAGAATGTAATCCTGCCTTTGGACAAGGTATACCATAGCATTCAGTTCCCTCTTCCCTTAGACATCTTGATTAAGTGGATCATTCATTCAGTAAAACAACCTCATAGATATTCAGCCTGTAAGAGAGAGGAGAGCCTGCCATGGACACTCAGGGGTCTTGGTTTTTATTCCATGCACTAAGAGCTGCCACTACCCAGCTCTTAGTGCATGGAAAAAGTAATTTCACAACAGGAGAGGGATGAGCGAAATGTTTTCCTTGCTCTCACACTGTAGGACCCCTTGTCAAATAAAAGTTTTCCCTCATATCAACCACTGATCTAATTTAAGAACATCTCAAACAAAAGGACCATGACTCAATGTCATTAATGTTGCTGTAGCCTATAGTGCCTTATTCCCCTGAAATGCATTGTGAATTTTACAACAGGTTCCTTTTAAAATTTATTTGTTCTGCTTCCCTCATACACCCCTTCCCAACATACACACATGTCTCCTGGAGATTTGTAAACTTTCCTTGAATTACTTATTACACTTTTAGCCCTAAAAGCCACACTTCAAGAATACTGATTCAGGAGGAGATTATAAAATAAACCAGAAAATTTCATTTTAAAAAATTTCTCCAAGTGATTTGGAAGCTATAGTCTACAAAATACCTTCTCCTTTCATGTGCCACCTTCCAGCCATTGGTGGTAAATAGTAACATTTTAAAGGAGTATTATGGTTTAAGCTAAAAAATTTTCCAAAGTCCCACATGTTCAAAGTGGGGCTTTCAGACTAGAAATAATCATTAGATCATTAGATGCTAACTTCATCAAGAGATCAATCCATTGAAGAGATTGGGACTCAGTAGGCCATTAGGACCTGATTAGAAGTAGGTCACTGTACTATGGTTCTGAAAGGTGCACCTGTTGTCTTCACAAAGCTGTCATGGAAGGGTAAGGCACAGAATCACACACACACACACACACATACACACACACAAATACACACCAGACTCTAGGGAGGTTTCTGGAATGCTTCCATTGAATGTAGTGTAGGGTGTTATGTAGCACAAGCAGTGGGAGGGGTTTGTGGGCTATTGGGGATGGGTCTATGGTTGTCAGAGGAGGAGCCCAACACTGGGGAGGACCAGTCAGTCTCCAGCCATGGCGTGCCCATTAACTCAATGCTCGCCTTGGTCTCAACTTAGTCTACCAAGGGCCAAGGGTTCTGTCAGGACCTAGGAGACTGGAGTGCAGTGCATTTGGCTCAGCCAGACCTGGATTTCGCCATCATGCACCCTGTACTTGGCCCCTTCATTTCTGTGGTTCTCCTGCTCACTCTGCCGCAATGTCAGCAGATTTCTTCTATCAAGCCATTTCCAATGGAGCCTGCTGACCATGGATTGAAACATCAAAAACCATGAGGCAAAACAAACCGTGCTCTTTCAAACTGTGTATGACAGGTACATTGTCTCATCAAAGAAAAAGTGATTCACTCAAGAGTTATCAGTTGAATGTTAGAAATCCAGATATTTTCTTATCTATCTGTTGCCAATGTAGTCACAGACACAATAACAGGATAATGAAAGAAAAGCTATTTTTATTTTTAATTTAATTGATTGTATTGATATGTTTTATATACACATCATGATCACAATTGACATTGAAATTTGTACCAGTATATGATATGACTTAATACTCATTTTTCCCATTACCTTCCCCACCATACTACTCCCCACCCTTATATACATAAGCTTTGTTTTTTTTAACCATCAAATGTTTTCTTTCCCTTCTTTATTTACCCCTAACCCCTTTTCACTTTCAATATTTTCTGTTTCACAATATCTATTCTACATTGTAGAACTCATTTATATCTTGTTTCTCATACAAAAGATACAATATTTACACATCCGTGACCTATTTACTTCACTTATGAGTATGTCCTCAAAATACATCCATTTGAATATGACTCAAATTTATCATCTTTTATGGCTGAATAATATTGCATTTTATTTAAAACACACACACACACACACACACACACACACACATTATTTAACCAGTCATCAACTGATGGGTACTTGGATTGTTTCCAAGATTTAGCTATCAAAAACTGAGCTACAATGAACATAGGTGAACATATGTTACTGTGATATAAATCTTTTAATTTCTTCATGTGTATATGTAGCAGGGAAGTAGCAGGGTCAAATGCAGCCTCTAATCATAGTTTTTTGAGGCATCTCCACACTGAGCTCAACAGTGGTTGCACCAATCCACATTCCCACCAACAGTGGAGAAGGGTTACTTTCTCCCTCTAACTTCACCAGCATTTATTGCTGGTTAACTCCAAATGACTAATAGCAGCCATTCTTTTTGGAGTGACCTGGAACCTCAGTGTTGTTTTCATTTGCATCTCTTGAATGATCAGTGATGCTGAGCATTTCTTCATTAAAACTCTTAGATGTTTTTACTTCTTCTGAAAAATGTCTATCCTTTTAAGATGCCCATTTTTGAATTGGCTTTTTAATTGGGGGAGTGATTTTTTAAGCTCTTTATATATTCTTGATAGTAGTCCTTTGTCTGAGAAACAGCTGGTAAAGATTTTTTCCTACATTGTCAGTTGTCTTTTCACTCTGCTTGTGGTTTTTCCTGCTCTCCAAAAGCTTTACAGTAAGATAAGATTCCAGTTGTTGATTTCTTTTGCTAGTTCTCATGCTGTAGAGGTTTTCTTTATAAAATCGTCCCCTAAACCAATGTCTCCAAGAGTTCTGCCTAACCAGTTTTGCAGCTGGTTTAGTGTTCCTATTTTAATAATCCGCTTTGATTTTATTTTATTTTAATGCATAGCAAAAGAGATAGGTCTATCCTTACTCATTTGCAAGCTGAAATCCAGAATTTCCAGCACCATCTGTTAAAGAGGCTATCTTTCCTCCATTGAGGATATTTGGCTCCTTTGTCAAAGGTGATGTGACTTAGTATTTCTGGATCTTCTAATCTAGTCCACTGATCCTTAGATGTATTACTTTGCCGGTAGCATGCAGTTCTCATCACAGTGGCTTTGTAGTAAAGTTTCAAGTTGGGGATTGTGAGACCCCTGCCATCTTCTTGATGCCTAGACATGCTTTTGTTATTCTAGGTCTCTTCTAGTACCAGGTGAATTTTTGGATTGTTTTCTCTAGCTCTGTAAAACACACTTTTGGGATTTCAATCGGGATTGCATTGAATCAATACTATAGTTATGGTAGTATAGCCATTTTGATATATTGGTTCTTCCTACCCAGAAACAAGGAATGTCTTTCCATTTGCTAATATCCTCTTAAATCTCCTTTTTCAGAGTGCTGTAGTTTTCAGAGTGGAGGTTTTTCACCTCCTTTGTTAGATTGATTCCTAGATATTTCATATTTTTGGATGCTATTGTGAAAGAATTTGACTCCCCAATTTCTCTCTCCATGAGTCTGTTGTTTGTGTATACAAAGGCTATTTTTTTTTTTGAGACAGAATCTCACTTTGTAGTTCAGGCTGGCCCTGAATTCAGTATGTAGGCCGTGCTAGCCTTCCACTCACAGCAATTTTCCTGCCTCTGCTTCCTGAGTGCTGGGATTACAGGCATAAGTCACCATGCCCAGTACTGTAGTATGTGGTACCAGGGATTGAACTCAGGACCTTGTGCTTGCCAAGCAGACACCAGAATCACTGAGCCTAAATCCCTGGACAAAGGCTTTTGATTTTTAAACATTGACTTTGTATCCAGCTGCATGACTAAATTTGCCAATTAAGTCTAGCAATCTTTTAGTTGAGTTTTTAGAATATTCTACATTAAGTATCATGTCACCAGCAAATAATGACAGTTTAACTTCTTCCTTTCCTATCTTTTTATCTCTTTCTCTTTCTAATTGCTGTGGGTAATGTTTCCAGCACTACGTGGAATAGGAGTGGTAATAGACATCCTTGTCTTGTTCCTGATTTCAGCATGAAAGGTTTCAGTTTTGACTGTTAAGTAAGATGCTGGCTGTTGGTTTCTCATAAATAGCTTTTATTAGGTTGAGATAAAGTCCATTTATTCCAATGTTCTGTAAGGTTCTGATCATTAACGGGTGTTGCATTTTGTCAAATGCTTTTTCAGCATCTATTGAGATGAGCAGATGGTTTTTGTCCTGAGTTTGTTCATATAGTGTATTATATTTATTAATTTAAGTACATTGAACCATCCTTGCATTCCTGGGATGAATATAACTTGGCCAGGGTATATGATCTTATTGATAATCCTCTATATTCTGTTTGCAGTACTTGATAGTGACTTTTGTATAAATGTTCATTAGGGAGATTGTCCAGTAGTTCTCTTTTATGGCTCGGTCTTTCCTTTTGAAATCAATGTAATGGTTGGTTCTAGGAATGAATTTGGGAGTACCACTTCCCTTTTGACTTCATTAAGGAGTTTGAAAAGTAGTGCTGTTAACTCTTCTTTAAAAGTTCTGTAGAATTCATCAGTAAAGCCATCAGGACCATGGCTTTTCTTTGTGAGTAAGTTTTTTATTGCATTTTCAATTTCACAGATTGATGTTGGGTTGTTGATCATTTCTGTGTTCTCTTCATTCAACTTAGAAGTTCATATGTGTCTAGGAATCTATCATTTCTTCTGGTTTTTTCCATCTTACTGGAGTACAGACTTTTAAGGTAAGTATTTATTGTACTCTGGATTTCTCCTGGATCTCTGATGATTTCCCCCTTTTCATTCCTGATAGCATAAATTTGAGCATTTTTCTTCCTTTGTTTGATAATGTTGGCTAAGGGTCTGTCAATTTTGTTTATTCTTCCAAAGCACAAATTTTTCAATTCATTGATTTTTTTGTATTGTTCTTTTGGTTTCTATTGCATTAATTTCTACTCTGATCCTTATAATTCCCTCCCTAGTACAAGCATTGAGTTTGTCTGCTCCTCTTTTTCTAGTAGCATGAAGTTCAGCAGTAGATTGTTTATTTAGGCTTGCTCTTTTTTCCTCATGTAGGTATTCACTGCTATGAATTTCCCTCACAAAGCTGCTTTTGTTGTATCCCATAAATTCCTGTATGTTTTATTGGGATTCTCATTTTTGTAGAAACTGTTTAATTTCTTCTTTAATTTCTTCTGTGACCCATTGATTGGTCAACAGAGTGTTTCCAAGTGTTTGTGAGGATCTTGGAATTTCTTTTGCTGTGCAGGTCCAATTCCAACCCACTATAGCCTGACAGTACTCACAGAATAACTTCATTTCCTTTGCATTTACTTAAACATGCCTTATGAACTAGCATGTGGTCTATTTTGGAGAATCACCCATGAGCAAAAGAGAAGAATATATACTCTGGCTTAGTGGGGTGAAATACTTTGTAGGAATCTAATAAATCCATTTGTTCAAAACTTTGGTTCAGTTCAAGTATTTCATTATTGATTATTTTGTCCAGTTGATCTGCCAATCTGTGACAATGGGGTAATGAATTCACCTTCTACTATTGTATTAGTTCTTACCTGTTTTACATGTCCATTAAAATTTCTAGTATATAGTTGGGTGCAGTAGAATTTGTTGCATAAATATTAATGTCATCTCTCTCTATTGGGTTGTCCCTGGTACAAGGATATAGTGTCCTTCTTTTTCTCTCAATTAGTTTCAATTTGAAATTTGCTTTGCAAATAGAATAGCCACTCCTGCTTTTCTGAAGATTCCTGTTCTGGTCCCACTTGCAGGAAAGCTGCAGGCTATTAAATAGTGGCCAGGACCTTTCTTATGAGGGATCACTGTGCTTCAGTGTCTGCACCACTTCCCCCTTCTGGCCTACAAAGAATGGAGAGTCTGCCAGAAAAGTTCTTTTTAAAGTCATACAAAAGATACAATCCTGTTTGAGGAAGATACATGGTATACACAATGCAATCCCAGAGTGATGATGTTTCTTCTTTTAATTCAGAGTAACTCAATTCAGTCCTAAATTAGCATGATATGAAAAGGAGTATGTAACAATGCAAAAGGGCACTATAAACTGAAAATGGAAATAGCCAGTCAGCATTGCAAGTAGACAGAATGCCATTACTCTGGTCATTAGATGAAATTTCAGTTTTTCTCCAATCTCACATATTATTTAAAACTGTCTTTCCCTACTCTCCTCCCTATTTTCATTTATTCTGAAATTGTCAGTCTGGAATACCTGTAACCATTCTCTAAACCTGAATGTGAAAGTGATACCTTCCAGCCACTTGAAAAATTAAATGTATTTGGCTCCATTGCTCTCAATTCGACTATCCCAGCAGCTAGTATGTGCCATACCATTTGTCTCCTTAGGAAATATTTGCATAAGAATGTACACAGAAAAGTTATGTTTCATTTTCTTTTCTGCTTCACTGCTGTATGAGGTGCAGTTGACTCTAATAGGAACATGACTCCAACAGGGCTTAATTCAGAATAGGACAACCACCCCTCTCCTAAGCAATAGTCACATGCTTTCTTTGTCATCTGAGGTCTATCAGCTCAGTCATTTAACCTCAGTAAAATCTGGAAGCCTTCTTGTAACTGCATCTTTAGAGAAAAAAAAACAATAGAAATAAAATAAAGCAACACCTTAGGTTGAATTTTACATGATTTCTTTAATAATAATTGCCTTTAAATCAAAATATATCTATGGCAAAAAAATAGCATGGTAAGTCTGTTGTCTTCTGTTTCCAAAATCTCTTCACAAATACATTTAATAAAAGCCTATATGGTAGGTAGGGCTTTAAAACCAAGACCAGAGTTTGAGTCATCTTTTTCTGCTGTCATCTGTTTATGCAGAATCTACTGATTGCCATCTACATTCAAATGCTGGCCTCTTTCAATCCATATCAGTCTATGCCAACAGGGCCATGCCTCAGATTGGGACTAATACATAGCATTGTAGAAATTGGGCCAGCTGTACACAATGATTCAAAGGTATACTTCAAAGCCAGAGCTGTTCTCAATCCGAGAAAGCACAGTTCATATGAGATCTGTAAGTGCAACACCCACTTGTACACATAGATCTGCCTGTCAAAAGCCTGGTTTTCACTCCCAGAAAAAAAATTTTTTCTTAGCTCTTAAAGGACTTTTAGAAACTGCCAAGACTTCTGTTAAAGGGAATACTTTCGGGCCTGAATGCTATTTGAAAGACAACTCTCATGTACTCTGCAGTCATTTAGCATTACTCCTTTTCCTGCACCCTCATTTCAGTGACTAGAACAAGGGCTAGAAATAATTCCAAGTAATAGGAGTTGGGACTGGAATTTCAGGAAGGAAGGATGGTCAACCCAAAAACAAGTTCTGAAGCTAGTCACAGCAATGAGCAATGACAGGACATTTTCTAAATTCTACAATGCATTAAACATTACACAATATCCTGAAAACAATATTCTGAGTTTCTTCTGTGGGGTTTTGTTTTTGCAGTACTGGGGGTGGTACTCAGGGATTCCACACTTAGCTATGTCCCCAGCCCTTTATCTTTTTAATTTTGAGACAGGGTCTCCCTCGGTTGCTCTGGCTGGCTTCAAGTTCACAGTCATCTTCCATCAGCCTCCAGAGTAGCTGAGATCACAGGCATGTGTCACCATAAGCAGCTGGTACATAGGGGGAAAGATGGCAGCCTGGCAATGCCAATCCAGGCCTTCCTACAGGAATATATGTCATAGTTAAGAAAAATTATAAAGTCAATAAGACAAATTATCACTGATATATTTCATTAGTAATGAATTTACTAATGAGTAGTGAATTTTAAGAAGTATACCTATTTGACATGTTTGTGAAGCCTGGGCCTTCAAAAAAGGATTTTCATTCTAGTGTGCATCATAGTCACTAAGAAAATGCCATAATGTTTGCTTAGGTAAATAGGTTTGATAAAAATCCCAGGATAGGCCAGCTCAGTGGTTCCAGCGCCTGCCTCGTTAGCGCAAGGTCCTGAGTTCAATCCTGGTAACCACATACAATGCTGGGTGTGGTGACTCACACCCACCAGCAATCAATACCACATACCACAGTGCCAGGCATGGTGGCTCATGCCTGTAATCCCAGCACTCAGGAGGCAGAGACAGGAGAATTGCTGAGTTCGAGGCTTGCCTGGGCTACATAGTGAGCACAGAGCCAGCCTGAACTACAAAGTGAGACCCTGTCACACACACAAAAAAAAAAAATCCAAGAATGATTTCTATGGAATTTACAAAATCCTATATTTTGGATGTCATTATTCTAAATGTACAGTATTGTTGTAGAATGCCAAAACCAGGAGACAGATGGGACCCAGAGGTTGGGAGGCAGTCAACAGTTTGATTTACACTGGTGGACCCAACTGGGATCTTTCCCCAAAGAGATCATCAGGACACAGCAGTTGTATAGGGTTACAATCAGGAGGTACAAAAACAGAAGCAAAGTCTTTGGCAGTTTTTGACTGGTTAGTTGTTTAACATCTTTACATCTATGAGTTGTAATTCCATTGGAGTTTCCATGGGAAATCAGCAAGCAGAGTTGACAAAGCAGAGCAGTGGGGTGGGGTGGGGTTCTGGCAGGAATTTTTGAGTCTGTCATGATTCTTTGATAACAAATTACAGAATCTGTCATGGCTGCTCAGGTGCATTTTACAAAGAATATAATTACCTCATTAACTCTTAGTTGGTTAGGAAGAGTTAACTCATAGTTATCCAATTCAATTATTTTTATTACCTAGAAATTCCCTGTCAGTATGCCAATTATCTCTAATCAAACATGACAAAAAGGAAGACATGTTAGCAAGTTTTCCACTTCCGGGGCAATATGCTAAACATACACAACTTAAGGACAAAAGAGTTCAGAGGCCTCAGTCAGCTGCCAGCAACACAAAAACTTCACCTTCTGGCAGATGGCACAATAGAGGAAAATTGCTTAACTTGTGCATCCAGAAAGCAGAGATTAGGAAAAGCACCAGAGAAGAAGGGGCCAGGGGCCAGCAAGTTATATCTATTAAAGTTTAGAGAAATATTTATTTCAGCTATTAAAATCTCAGTACAGTTTGAAAAGTAATGGATCCTTGATAAACTCATCTAACAGAAAACAATGTCCTAGAATCATGGGACTCAAGATCCTGCACATTTAATTAGAGATAAGCAGAAAGGAAAGGGTGGAGTATGAACACGTCAAGAGCAGACCTACTTGGAATACCTACAGGGCTGAGCCATAGGGTGATAAAGTGAGAACTGACAATTTGTTTTATGTCACAATTTGTTTGCAGGATATTAAACCTGTCTGCATTAGATAAGGATCCAGCAAGCGTGTTATTGGACTATTTTCAGAAAGGTCAAAAACCAAATCCTTTCAACTTCTTTGTCAAACTCTAACAATCTTATTACTCTGTCTGTTCAAGGGTCCTGTGTCCTGTTTTTCTTCCTAATTCTTAACCATGTTAAAATATATTTTACAAAAGTAACTACTGAAATTATTGACATGATTACTAAAAATTCTGCTAAGGCTTAAAATTTAGATTTTCAGGATTTTTCTTCTATTTATTGATCTGCTGATGTATTGTTCATAAAGAGAAAAGACACTAAACATTTTATAAATAATTTATATATAATAATTTATTGTTCATATAAGTGAACACAATCAGCAGATAGATAAGTCTGGACCGAGTGTCAAGATTAGATACATTGGTAATTACTTTTTGCTTGTATTCAACAAATAGCAGGCTTTTTGATCACATAGCTCTTCATCCTCGTTCTGGGAACTGGAAGGCAAAGTAAAAAAAAAAAAAAAATCACCCTTTGAAGGTGAATGGCATTTCTCTGATTTAGACATGTGTTCAGAAACAGATTTCCTTTCCTAACACTCCTTGATAACAAGTGGGTGATTTTGCTCCAAACAGCCAATATAGATCCTTCCCCAGTTTATGTATGTCATTGTAATTAGGAAATAAAATAGTCTCACTCTTCTCTTCTAATTGTTTGACCTTTCATATTGTTACCAAAATTTTACTTCCACTTTTTAGCATCACTCAAGTGTGGTAGGAGCTCTGCCTGTTACATAAGTGACTGGATTTTTTTTTTTTTCTTCTTTTTGAGACAGGGTCTCACTTTGTAGTTCAGGCTGGCCCTGAGCTCACTATGGTGCCCAGGCAAGCTGCCGCAAACTCAGCAATCCTCTTGTCTCTGCCTCCCGAGTGCTGGGATTACAGGCGTGAGCCACCACGTCCGGCACTGTGGTATGCGGTGTTGATTGTTGGTGGGCATGTCTCCACGCCCAGCATTCTATGTGGTTACCAGGGATCGAACTCAGGACCTTGCGCTTGCGAGGCAGGCACCAGAACCACTGAGCTAACCCTCCGGCCCCAAGTGACTGGATTTTTGAGGACTCTGGAAATCGAAGATGCAACAAAATTATTGTTTCTTAAATAGTATTTCTTCATTGTAGTAAAGTCCCAACTTTTTAAATAACTAGCTTCCCACGAAGTATTTGATTTTTGTAACAACATACTGGCCAACTGACTAAGAAAGAAGAAATCTTTCTTGGGAAGAAAACAAGAAAGGTACAGAGGACTGTAATATTAACTGTGTTCAAAAAGTTAATCCCACAAATGGCTTGTTTTCAGAAGCCTAAATGCTGAGGTGAAAGTAACTAAGAGTTACTTTCTAACCAAAGCCTAAATGCAGAGGTAAAAATAACTCTCACCCAACTTTTGTTCCCACAACAAACATTCTGACTAGAAGGACAATGTTCCGGTTACAATCGTATATTTTGTTTATTCTATTCCTAATTTAAGAGTGCTTTGTCCTGCCCTTTACCAGCTTTGTGTACATTAATTACCATGGAAACCACATGTAACTTGCCTTGACCCCAAATGATTGACAGTAAAAATCAGTTCCTGGGACTGGACAGTGCCTTTATTGGTTATACCACCATGGTTACCTCAATTTCTCTCTCTCTCTCTCTCTCTCTCTCTCTCTCTCTCTCTCTCTCTCTCTCTTTAAACACAACTCTGCTGCCATGTGTTGGCTTAAATAATTTGACAAATAATAGATAAGAGATCAAGAAATATTTTCCAGTCAAAAAATATCTGAAAAAAGAATAAAAGGATCTAAGTTTTTCCCATGGGAGCTGTAATGCAGAATTCAAAACTGACCCTTGAAATTTCCATTTCTTAGTTGAAAGCAGTTATATAAAATAAATAAATCACTGATATAAGAAAACATTGTCATCATCCCCAAGACAATCATCAGGACAGCTGTGCTGCTAAATAAAGAACTCTAGAAGGGGTTATATATCTATTTCTGTTACTTGTTAGCCAAAGGTAGCTAAGCAAATGAAAAAAGAAAGCTTAGCTTTGGTTTCCTTATTTAAAAAAAAATGGGAATAATATTTTCTGCACAGATTTATTTTTAGTAAAATTGATTTTATTGGTACATTTTATGTATACATTATGATCACATTCAAAATTGAGGCTCTGTACCAATACATGACACTTCTTGATTCTCATTTTTTCCCATTCCCTGCCCTCCCTGAAACCGACCCCATCCCCTTATTTATAAGCTTTGTTTCCTTTTTTTAACCATATTTTTTTCTTTCCCTCCTTTACTAGTCTCTATCTCGCATTTTCCCTTTGACTATTTGCTTCCTATTTTGCAATACCTATCATGCACTTTAGAACTCATTTAAACCTTCAGTTTCTCATACCAGAGAAATGATAATCTGTGGCCTATTTATTTTCTCTATGAGTATGTCCTGCAAGTACATCTGTTTGAGTATAAATGACTCAAATTTATAATTCTTTATGGCAGACTAATACTCTGTAAAACACACACACACACACACACACACACACACACACACACACATCTTTATCCATTTTCCTGTTGATGGGCATTTGGACTGTTTCCAAGATTTAGCTATCACAAACTGAGCACAGATTTCTAAGGACGGTAATATGAGATTTGATGTGCATAAGAATGATTTGTGCCCATATCCCTACCCACCCACTCCTCCCCACCCCCTTTATACATGCTCTTTTATTTTCTTTCTGTATCATATTTATTCCTTCGCCTCATCACATTCCCACACCAAGTTTCCTATAGAAATATTCCACTCTATAAAAGCTGTCTTACTTTCTAGAGCTCATTTGCATCTACAGGTGTTCATGTCAAAGAGAAGATCCGGAATTTGCCCATCTGTGATCTATTGATTTCACTTATTAGTGTATCCTCCAGGTGTCTCCATTTGCACCTAAATGGATTGATCTTGTTATTCTTTATGGCAGAGTAATTCTCCATTTTATTAAAAAAACACATCTTCTTTATCCACTTTCCAGTTGATGGGTAGGGATATGGGTAAAAATGAGAATCTACTTGTGTCATATACTGATACAAATTCCCCAATGTTATACGTGATTGTGAGATGTATATAAATTGTACCAATAAAGAATTCAAATAAAAAAAGCAGAGATACTATAAAAAGTAAATGAGGCTCTAAAATACAATTATTACTGATGAAAAAAAAAGAATATAAGTACTTTACAGCAGGAACAATGCCCTCAAGGGAACCTAGGAACTAGCATGGCCTCATTCTCCACAGGCTCCTAGATGTAAAAATGAGACTTCACTTTGAGAAGAGAGCTCCAAGAAACCCATTTTATTCAGGGCTTCTTCCAGAAGAACTTCCTAAAAGATCAGCCATCCAGGCACTTGAAGACTTCTTTAGCCATGATGCAGGGAGCCTAGCCACTGCTGGAGCTTCTGGCAGATCTTGGCCTCACCCACGTGGTGCTGGTTTTATAGGTGTAGAGAATGCAAGAGGTGCAGGGGCAGAAATACTCCCGTTCAAATTTTAGAAGATGGCCTTGGAGGCCAGGCAGTGTGCCCTTGAAATGGCTATGTGTGTTAAAGTGAAGCTGAGAGTGCAGTGGTGAAGCCAGAAAAATGGAGAAACTAGAAAAAAAGAACATCTGAGAGAAGTGACAGACATGGACCAATGCTGCTACAAGAAAGCAGCCATGAGGGCTACAGCTACTCCCAAGCCATTTGGAGTTCACACCTTTGATTCTGGTGTTGGGCATGGGCAGGATTTAATGCTTGCCCTAGTGAATTTTATTTTGCGTTGGTCCCATAAATTTCCATCCCCTACCATTGTATGTCAGAAGTGCTGAACTTTCTGAGTTTTACAGGGGCTGATAACTAAGAGTTTGTTATAAGTCTCAGAGGCAACTTTGAACATGGACTTTTCAATAACATTGAACCTGTTAAGATCTTGGTGATTCTTAAATGAATTTTGCATAAAAAAGAATGATTTGTGTACTATGAGACATCATTTAAATGCTGGTTTTGGTGATTTTTCTAGTAAACAAGACTCACTTGTCTACTTTGGCTCTTTACCCCCAGAAATCTTACTGAACTTGGTTTGCTGTCCACATCTAGTCAAAAGTCCCCCTACAATTAATCCAACTTTCTAACTTTTCTTTTTTCATGGATATTTCTGATTTGGTTTCCTATCAGCTATACAAGATCTTCAGTCCTTTTCCTACCAAAATTAGGGCATCCAAATGCAGTTGCATTAAAATGAACAGCCATGCCGGGCATGGTGGCTCACCCCTGTAATCCCAGCACTTGGGAGGCAGAGACAGGAGGATTTCTGAGTTCAAGGCTTGCCTGGACTACATAGTGAGCTCAGAGCCAGCCTGAACTACAAAGCAAGACCCTGTCTCAAAAAGGAAAAAAAAAAAATGAACAGCCATGGTGAAGCTTTTAAGATATCATTGGAGGAGGAATTTGTTATAGGGCCCTTGGCTTCTGTCATCTCCCAAATGGGCTCTTGATATGTGACCCTCTCTGAAGAGAGCTGGCCCATGGCCAGTGTAGCCCATCGGCCCCTGATGAGTAGTTCTTGTGAGGGATATGATTCCTATAAATATAATTATCACCAGCTCATCTTATGCACATAATGACTATAAAAATGAGAACAGGACATGATTGAAAATTAGGACAAGATTGATCCCAGATCACACTCACCCTTGCCAATTACTGAAAATCTGGTCCTTTTGATTTCTGCACTCATAAAAAAATAGATAAATATTGGAGATGGATTAGAGGCTAAGGGAAGTAAAATACATCTGAGATGAATTCATGGCACCTTCATCTTCAGACCCATCCTACTCTCTGAAGAAGCGAGGGAAGATGGAAGAACAATTGTTCATAAAGATGTCCTTGACCTATTTCATTTAACAGCACAAGTGCCAGACTTCCTGTGTGCCCTTTTCAAAAGACAGGGTCATAGATATGGATGCTTTTAAGTAACTTTTACCCATTGACTTGAACGAATAATAGTTGGGAAATAAATTTTCATGAATAATAAAACATGTAGAAAATTCTCCCAGCTTTTCCAAAAGTAGAAATTAAATGTTTTGGACTCTCCTGGGATTCTAAACTGTTGCATTAAAACACATGCTAGGAAGATTGATGGCCTTATATAATTTAAGAAAAGGAATATTTATATGCAAAGAAATATATTTATTCTCTATGCTTTCCTAAAAAATGTCTTTTCTGGGCCGGAGATTTAGTTCAGTGGTTCTGGCGCCTGCCTCACAAGCGCAAGGTCCTGAGTTCGCTCCTGGTAACCACATACAATACTGGGTGTGATGACTCACACCCACCAACAATCAACCAGCAATCAGCACCACGTACCACAGTGCCAGGCGTGGTGGCTCACGCCTGTCATCCCAGCACTCGGGAGGCAGAGACAGGAGGATTGCTGAGTTCGAGACTTGCCTAGGCTACATAGTGAGCTCAGGGCCAGCCTGAACTACAAAGCGAGATCCTGTCTCAAAAAAAAAAAAAAGTCTTTTCCTCTATTCCTAAAAGTTTGAATATTTTTTTTTGAGACAGGGTCTCACTTTGTAGTTCAGGCTGGCCCTGAGCTCACTATGTAGCCCAGGCAAGCTTGGTACTCCCAGGTGCTGGGATGACAGGTGTGAGCCACTACGCCTGGCAAAAGTTTGAATTTTTGATCATTTATTTTCTACCATTTTATACTCAGATATTATTCAAAAATTATAAATTATTATAAATTATAATAAAAATTATTTCTGCCAACTCTTATTTTTCACAAATCCTTCTTATGTAATCTTCCTAGAAATAGGAGGGAAGCTGCTGGGTGTCGATTAGTGAGTAATGCAAAATTTTATATTTATTTAATGGTCTGTGCACATTTATCCTTTAAAGTGAACACAAAATGAAGAAACATGGCATCGCTAAGATTAAGCACCATTTTAAAGGGTAGAGAGCACTCTCATCGACTATTATTCCTTCTTCAAGGCCTACACAAGAATAGAATGTGTTCTCTCACCACTAAGTTACTCAGCATACTTGAGTTTAAATCTGAGTATTTCATTAAAGTACAAATTAAAGCCTAATAATGATCATATAAAGCAGGGATCCAGTGCTACACTGATAACAAGAATTCTCTGCTTCCAAAACCTCTCTTGTAAAACAGGTATAAAACTTTTCCCTATAAATGTTATGACATTGACCCAAGCATAATGGAACTCACCATCTGTGAACTACTGTTGGTATATAGAATCACTTAAGGTTTTTACAAAAACACATTGCCAATGCTGTCTTTGAACAACACCTGTTTTATCATCTCTGTCCAGGCTTCCCAGAGTAAAATCAAATTCTGAAATACAGTGTTTCCTTTGTCACTTATCTACAGAATCATAAAATGTCAAGCATGAGTAGAAACTTCTAGAAAGGCCAATTCTGGACATTCATGTTCCCCTTCCTCTTACTAAGCTCATGGCAGTCATCACTTACCCTGATCTCCTTTCTTGATGAACCAAGACATAGCTTACAAATTTTTCTCAGTGGTAGTCTGTTAACTCCATCACTCAGGGAACTGACAAGAAACAAATTTTAGAGTTCACTTAAAATAATCTCAAAGGAGTTTTTTGAAGGTTGCCCTCAGTTTGTAAGGTTATAAGCTACTATAAAGAATGGAGCAACAGGATAACAGGGAGAGTCACATGAAGATGATCTACTTGAAAGTACTTATGATCTTGAGTTGTGGGACAGTCAGCTGAGGGATCTTCATCTGAGGGAGGGACAAAGCGAACAGATAAAGTGAGGTCTTTGAAAAGACCTTCTAAACTCATCATCTCTCCCATCTCCAGCAAGTTCTGAGCATTTGACAAACCCAGAATGAAACCAGAAGGCTGGAAAATCTCCTATAGTCCATAAGACCACAGTCATGGGCAGTAAGTAGGTTGGGGAAGGTGGAGAGGGCCAAAAAGAAGTATTCAGTACTTTAGGTGATGTATCCTATAGTACATACCTATTAAGTAACAGAAGTAGAGAAAAACACAGGCTTTCTCTTTTTTTCAAGCCTTTTTTAAAAATGATACTGCACATGTACATACATGCCTCCGTGTGTGTTTTCTCATGTTCTTAGGGACACCCACAAGTGTATGTGCCTGTGCCTTCCTCACTGGGAGAGGGATATTGAGCAGACTCATCTGACAAAATTAAGGACTGGTCAGCTCAAAATGCCTTAGTTTGTCTTGTAGTTTTGTGCTTTTCAGACCATATCCAAGTCAAGCAGTTTCTAAGTTCGAGACCCAGCCACCTGACCAGATATGCCCCTGTTTAAACCAGAGTCCTTAGGACCTTTGCAGTACAGTGTTCCAACAGGACTCTGGGGATTGTTCCTTCCTTTCTGCAGTGTAAATAATAAAGCTCCTTTCTAACATTACATCAGCACAAATTAGCTCACCTTTCTAATCCATGACTTTACAGAAAGTGTCAGTCTGTTAAACTCATTGTTATTTTGTAAATTTCTCCACTCATAATTAACTTGGTGTCATGTTCCAACTTCTTGTGGGATTTGGTGAAAGTAAACAAATAGGGATTTTTTTAATGAGTAAGCCACTCGCAATTATTTAACATGCTGCAGATTGCTCAGCCACCATTGTTAGCTAAAAAAGCTAAATTTATAGATTTAAAATCTATGTGGTATACACAGATTCAAGTTAGGACAACTCTATGTGTTAAATTTTATAACACAACCATATTTTTAGACACTTGGCAGAAACAGTTTTGGTATGATATGGAAATAGAATGCTTTTCAAAATGCTTCAATTTCCCACTCCAGTTTCTCCTTTCAGGGGTAGGATCTTAAAGTTCCATTTAGATTATTACATTTACACTTACCTAGGACAAAAAAAATTTAAATATCTGCTACAGCAGTCAAGTTGGAAACAGACATTTCCTTATTTTCACATTCAATTCACCTTAGTGCTTGACTGCTATGGGTCATTGGTACTCTGATAGAACAAACTTAGCAAGAGGTAACACATAAATAATTATACTATGACATTATCCTGTTTCAAGTGGCTCTCTCATAAAGCACTGCAAGTATCATTAGTAATGAGCAATACTAGTAACTACTCATGATTTGTAAAATAATACATTTTATTATGAAGGACTTTTCATAAGGAATAATCAAGTTCGAGGTCAGAGTCACTAACAGAATTCCCTCTGTGCATTAGCAAAAGATTAGGCACACAAAAATGTCAATAATATAAATTACTGTGCCAACACACTCATTTTGGTGTAGTTCCTTCCCATTATAAAGTCTTTTTATATTGAAGAAGTTAAGATTATCCCCTCCAAAAATATATTGCTCTGGCATATTGACTATTTTGAATTAAAGATACATGATTAAAACTGTGATACAAGATGATTATTCTGACCTCTTTTATGTTTCCTAAAAGCAGGACATGAAATTGTCACATGAAAGATACTACTCTTCCTATATCAAAAGGAATAATATCATCTTCCAAGACAAGAAAGGGGATTTTGTATAGATCTTTTTAAAATAACTCTTATGTTTAAGTCCTCTCACATCATGTAGCTACATTTCATAACATCTGCCTTTTGTCCAATTCAATATGTGAATAATTGGCTCTGACTGCCCCACTGGATCAAAAAATTTTTTGTGAGAGCTGCATGCCATGTAAAACTTATATTAAATAAGTTCACAACTTTCTCTATGTTGACCTAATGTGATTGTAATTCTTGGGCCCACCAAGGACCCTAAAAGAATAGAAATAGAGTGTTGTCTTTGCTTCAATGTCCACTTGATAGTTTAGTAACAGTTGAGGCTCAGTGATTTGAGCAGGTGAATTCAGTGCAGGTAACAAATGGGTGTGGATTGCAAAAAAAGGTGTATCAACAGTTACTTCACTGGGTCAGGTACCACACCTTATTTACACATATATTTATCACTGAAGCACACAAAATCCCAGGTTTTCTGGTTCATGGTGTCATATTCTTTCTACATTTCTTCTGATGAGTCTCTTGTATTCATACTGAATCCAAGGCCCCTGCCATTTCCAGGCAGAACTCTTCATATAAATAAACATCTATTTTCATGAAGTCAAGTTAATTTTTTCAAAATCAATTAAAAATTATATACCATGTATTGATCTGAGATATTGTTTCATCAACAATTATTGATTCAGCTAATAAAATAGTGCCTTGATATTATGATCTCCCAGGTGGCTGCTCATTTTAATAGAAACTTTTTTGGGATCATAGTAACTTCAGTTTAAAATCGCAAACTTTGTACAAAGCTGCATTCAAATTACCATGAAAATAATGGTGGCCCCTCACAACAGTGCAAACAAACGCAGTCAGTAAGTGGACAAATCAAACGGTAATTGAAAATAAATGACAGTAGACACAGATAGGCTATTTCTTTTAACAAACTTTCTACACCTATATTGATGGATCGTCTCTCCATTTTCACCACCAACATGCTAATTCTGGTTCATACTGCCTTATACTTATGCTGTTCCTGGTTTTGCCTTACAGATCTTACTCCTTATCTACCTTAGGTATAAAATGAAACCAGGACATGAATGAGAGATTATTTCAACAAACAAATCAACAACTATTAAATCTAATTAAGTTCCAGGGTTAGTTAAAAAAAAACTTTATACGTACATTTTTTTCAGTGAAATACATAGCTTTTGAGGTGGATAGTAACCTCCACATTTTAGATAAAGACATTAAGACTCAAAGAAGTTAAGCAACTTCCACAAGATCACACAGCTAGTAAATAAAGAGTTCAACCCTTCATCTACTCCATACCTAATATAATCTAATATAATCTGTGGTTCTATATTCCATTCTTTGGATTGTTTTTCCAAATACATTGTTATGGTTTGGATGTTAAGTGGTCCTTAAAGTTTTATAGGTTAAAGGTTTGATCACCAGCCTGTGATGCTACTGGGAGGTGGTGGAACATTTAGGAAGTGTGACAGTGGAAGGAAGTTAGCTCACTGGTAGGATTCCCATGAAGGAGATATTTGGTCTCTGGGTGCTTTTTCTCTCCCTATGTGTCTCTCTCTGTGTCTCTGTCTGTCTCTGTCTCTGTCTTTCTCCCTTTCTGTCCTCTCTCCTTCATGAAGTCTTCCTCTACCACTGTACCAAGCACTCCTTCTATTATGCCACCATAGGCCCAAAGCACCCTGATTTAATGACCATAGACTGAAACCTCTAAACCTGTAAACCTAAAGAAATCATTCCTCTTTTGAAGTTATGCTCTCAGATATTTTACCACAAAAACAGAAAGCTAATACAAACATTTTACTATCACAGTTGGCCAAAGAGGTCCTATTAGTACCTGAAAAAAAGTTTATTCCTTTCACAAAGTGTTACCTAGCTTTGTGATCTTCTCCTTGCCTTGCAGACACTGATTCTTGCCTCCAGAATTGAGCTGCCAGATCTGACTCAGCTTTGGTTCTGTGTCATTTTGTATTGGCAGTTTTCCTCAGGGCCCTGCTGGATTTCAGCCCCCTTTCTTTGCTTTGCATACTTCAGTCACACTTTATGCCACACTGTATAATTAATCTACCATTTGTCTGCTCCCCAAAAATGTTTATCAGCTTCTGAAGAAGTTAGGCAGTTGTTTATGCATCAATTTAGCACTATACTCATTTTTACTCATTCATAATTATTTAAACTCATTTTTATCACTGTGTATTTTCAGATTGATACAGGTTGACCTGGGAGAAGTAAAACACACACCACTAAATTAAGTTTGGACCACTAATCATATAGAAGAGTGGGGGCTATCTGTGACTTAGGTGATAAGAGGGTTCTCTTTTCCAACAAAGAACAGAATACCTATGAGAGTTGGTGACCGAGCTCATACAGAAAACCAGTGCAGACAAAATGATAGTCTTTCAATTTGGTGGAGGGTTATTCCACAAATGAGTCAATTCACAAGCCCAGTGAAGGATTTTTCCTTGCCCTAACTTTGAAGACTTCTCTATCACTTTCCTGAGTATTCAGGAAACTCTTCCAAATGAGAATATTTTTCCTATATCAGAGTCTTCATCTATAGTAACCCCAGAGTTGTAGGAAACTATACTGGCTTGGCAAATTCTGCTCATGGGAGATAATAGTTATTTCATATTCACTGTGAACTAAGCAAGAACATAGAGGCCTGCTTATGAAGGACACTGGATGATATGGTAAGAGTTTGACATATACTTTATCACTTAAGACTCGTATCATTATCCATCTTCCCATTTTTTTGGACTTGAACCCCAAGAAAAATAAATGCAATGATTTGCCTACCATCCCATTCTAAGTAGGTAGAGAATTCAACTCAGTCTATCTGCCTTCACAGACCACACTCTTAACTAGTGCCTGAGACGATCACCTGTTCAGAGGCAGCTTCCAAGAGCATATGTAGAGAGAATGATAAAGAAATTCCAGGCAGAGGAAATGATACACACAAGAGGTAAGATATAGAAAATCCTGTTATAATCTATTTTGTTAAGAGTTCAAGGAGCTAGGTTTTCAAAGAGTGAGCAGTATGACAGGAAGTGTCAAGAGATGGCTGTGAGGGACCTCCTGTGGTAAGATGAGGGGTCAGCATCACCTGGAACCTGCCAACTAGGGGTTGCTTTGGCAGACTTATGGAAAGCAGAGAGGAATTCAGATAGGTGTAAGGTCTTGTAGATTCTTTTGTTGAGGGTCTTGAAAAAAAGTGAGAAAGGAGGCAGAGAAGAGAGGCTTGGCTTCAAAAAAGGGCTCCACAGAGCAACAGGATTCTATAAACAGCCAAGTTGCCTGGAGGCTTATTTCAGGAGCCTGGCTACCTGGTGATGGGAGTTAGGGACAGGCCTGCAATGGGAAGTAATGGGTGTAGGTTGGGGTGTGTGCTGAGTACACGGGCCTGGAAGCCTGGAATGTCCACATGTGGTATCTATGGGCAGCTGAATGCAAAAGCTAGTGAAAGGTGTTTATAAGAATATTTTGCTAAGGTCTTTCTTCTACTTCATATGTTTTTATGGACATCTGGGCTGAAGCCCCGGAAGTGAATAAAATCAAGAAAGGGGTAGAGTGAGTAAAAAGAGAAGAAAGTATCTCTATTTCCAATTTTTTGTCTGTATTCTTTTGATTCAGATGCCTTTATTATACTTCCAAATATGAATTCTGGCTTGGATAATACATTTTTAATTCTCTAGAGTTGCTTTTATTATTTATTTGCATTCTAAAGCTGTACTCTACAGTGGGTTTTTTTTCCTCATATTAAAGTTCTACCTACACACTCAGGCACATACACACAGTTTTCCTCAATTTTCTTATAAGTATAAAAATATCAAGCACTTTATGATACCTGAAGTGCCCTATCTGAAAAGGTCTTACCTCTTACCAAGTCTTACCTCATAGAGACTTACCTCAAAAGGTCCCTTTATCACTCAACTGTATTTATTAAAAATTAGCCCCGGGCCAGAGGGTTAGCTCAGTGGTTCCGGCGCCTGCCTCGCAAATGCAAGGTCCTGAGTTTGATCCCTGGTAACCACATACAATGCTGGGCGTGGACACTCACACCCACCAGCAATCAATATCACATACCACAGTGCCGGGCATGGTGGCTCACGCCTGTAATCCCAGCACTTGGGAGGCAGAGGCAGGAGGATTGCTGAGTTCGAAGTTTGCCTGGGCTACATAGTGAGCTCAGAGCCAGCCTGAACTACAAAGCGAGACCCTGTCTCAAAAAAAAAAAAAAAATTAGCCCATGCATGTTTACAAACCCACTAGCGGCAGCCAGATCCCCTCTTGGCACATTTTGTGGGTAACAAGCAGTTGGTGTCTTCTCTGTGTTCATCAGTGATGTTATCTCACTATACTGGGTCCCACTGGCTCAGTAAACATTTTAGAAAATGTATTATTTACATTGGTGTCCATTAATAATTCAATTACAGGTGCATAATGTTCTCCAGCTTCCCAGCTCATCGTGAAACTAGTGCAGCACCGCCTATCCCAAAACATTACAATTAAATAATTGCTGTTGAATCTATGCCTTTAATTAGTGTAACCTCATGCAGAAGCAAGAAAACAATGAACTAAATTTTCACCTACACATGGTATGGTTTATGAACTTTTGGTTCTTATGATATAATTGCATTAGACTCATTGTTTCCTACAGACAGCAAATGAAATTATTGCTATTAAGTTATGTATTCTAAAGTGTCCAGAAAGAAAGTAAGCAATAGTCTCCTCACAATAACAGGAGACTTGGCTTTCCAATGCAACTTTTTTTTCTTTCTTTCTCCACCATTTTACTCCTATGATCATTCTCTTGCTCTTGTGAATATTCTTCTTCACTGTTTAGTCATTAAAAGCAAATAGTTAAGAAACATAGATTACACTTCACTTATACCATGTTTATAATGCTGTTTCCGGACCTTTTAAATACTTTGAAAAATATTTTATTTGCATCACACACGCTAATCTCTGTAGAGATATAAAAATGACTGAGATCTGCATTAAGGTGCTTTTTGTCTAGTTGTAAAGATAAAATATATAGAAGAAATGGTTGCACTCTGAATCAGAAAATGGGAAGCATGTGTTCCTCCCCTCTATGGATCCTGTCTTATTTGTCTTAAGATTCCCAGTGTCTAGCACCTCAGCTGTCCAGGTGGCTGATGGTTGGGTGAAGAGCCCTAAGAGAAAGGCCACTCTTTTTACCTTGTGCCCCTGACTGTGCTGGTAGACTGAGAGGTGGCAGTAAAGACCACACAGAAAGTCTTTCCTCTCCTGGTGCTATTAATCAAATGGAAACAGCCACTAACATGGAAACAAACAGAAGCAAAATTGTAATGAATTTGAAAAATGTCATGAAGGGAGTAACAGAGAGGTGGAGTAGAAAGTAATGAGAGGTGAGAAGGAGAACAGAGCAACTGTAGACCAGGAGGTCAGGGAGCTGCCCTGAGAAGTAGGCATGTGAAGTGAGACATCTGCAAGTTGAGGAAGAACTAGCCAAGGGCAGGGGCAGGGAAGGAACGTCCGAGGCAGGGAGTGATAATTGCAAAAGCCCTAAAATGGGAGAAGTGTGAAGAAGGAATCCTAGCAGGACAAGAGCAACCTGGAAAAATCCTGGTAAAAGATGAATGTACTCAGACACAGATCGGTGGCAGTGGAGGTACAAAGATTTGAATAGGTTTCAGATTTTTCTTGAGATCAAGTTTCCCCAGCCTTTGATCCTCTGTCAGTCTGATCTCAGTTTTTTTCTATCTTCTATGAATTCCTCAGACTTTATTTTCTAATCCACTTAAAGATTTTTTTTTTTAGTAGTTACGGGAAAACTTCTCTGACATTTGAAGAAATGTTGGATAGAAGAAGAAATGGACCTTCACTTACTGTACACAAAAAACTTCACATAACCCAGGCTTGAGTTATCTTAATTTTCTTTCTTGCTTCCATTTTTTTTTTTTT